>JABCMJ010020615.1:0-14333 GCA_014822125.1 Arbutus unedo | reverse complement strand
TGAACTTTTGATAAAAATACCTAAATATCAAAGTTTAAAATTCCAGTGTAGATTTATAACTTTTTCTTTTTTCTATATGATGATATCAAATTAGGTATGAGGTAATAATATTTTGTTGATATTTGTAAATGCATGAATTTAATTTAAGCAAGGGTAATAGTGTAAACTAAAACATTTTCAGTAATAATTAACGAGCTGAAATGTTATTATGTATTAATTGTCATTAGTTTTATGATAATCAACGTAGTCATATTAAGTAAAAATAAATAATATTTATTGTGGATATAAAATAAGCCAGAGGCACTAATTAGTAATTAGAACGACCACTGAAAACGAGTAAAATACACTAACCTCCCCTAAGGTTAATACAGGGACCTCCCTATAGTTTTGGGAAATATAGTGCTATCCTTTACTTTAAAGAATAATAGACTATTTCCTCCCTCTGGTTAATTGTCATGGGATGACGTTTGAGTTTTTAGTGAAAAGACAAGATTGCCGTTTAACTTCACAATTTCTTATCTTTGTATCTAGATTTGAATTTAGTCTAACTTCACAGCTTGGATTATCGTAGAATAAGAGAAGCTGTCGCGGCGGGGGGAGCAACTTAGTTGAATTTAGCCTAAGTTTTTTTTTTAAATTTAAATAGTTTTTTATTTATGAATTTTGCATAAAAAGTTGGATTATATTTTTGTAATTAAAATAAATATTTTTGATTTACATGTTTGATTATTATTTTAGTTTTTAAATGTATATTATATACGGAATGTACATGTACATTACTAACTCATCGTAGAGATATGTAACATATGTATTGTAAAAATATATATATATATATATATATAACTTACCCATGTTCTTTTAAAATCTTGTTTTTATTATTAAAATTATAAATGTTAACTTTGGTCGACTTTGTGTATTTTTTTTTCTTTCCTATTGAAAATCAATTTAAATAAATTAGACATTTTTTTGGTAAAAGGAGGTTTTTGTGAATGTCAGATTTTAAAATATCAAATTATTGCATAAGTTTTGATTGTTGTAACAAGAGAATAATATTAGTTTGAGCAATTTATAATATATGATACGTTCAATAAATACTTTATAAGATATATGTAAAAATAGAAGTAATAAAGAGGAAAAATAATAGGATAAGTTCAAAACTCTTAAAATAATAATGATAACAGTGTTTCACTTTCTTTTAAACCAATAAAAAGTTGACATGTTTTATTCTATTTACATCAAGTAAAAAAATACAAGAACTTGCCTAATTTAAATATTTATTTGTATGTTCTATTTTTTATCATTTTATTTATTACCATATTGAAGTACAATAGAATCAGACTATTTATTTCGTTCAACGTCTCAGGGCAAGATCTTTGCCAGTTCGATCGGCATTTAAAAATATGACATGCCTCAAAAAAATCGGCCGACATATTTAAAATTTTGGTATATCTAGAAAAAAAACACTACATGAAGAATACAAAATCAACATCCAATGCATTAATATTTAAAAACAAGGATAAATTATTTCAATAGTTCCTCAAATTTAAATTTAGTCTCATTTTGGTCCCTATCATTTAAAATTGTTCGATTTTGATGGTTGTTCGGTTTTTAAACAGAAAATTCAAATATTGACTTATTTTAAAGGTATTTTGATAACTAATTTTTTTTAATATTTTGCACTCTCTCTCACTCTCTCTCTCTCTCGTGTTGGTCCCTATTATTTGTGTTTTGACCCTTTCTCGTACCCTTCCTCCCCCTCTCTCTCTCCCCTACCCCTTATCAACTCTTACACCTCATTTATTTCATTTCCACACTCTTTCACCGCCGCCGCCTCTCCGCCCTCTTCTCATTCCCAACCCTCTTCTCTCTTGCTCTCCACCATATCCACTCCTTCGCCTTCCCTCAAAAAAATTTCCTCCTCGCCCGCCACGTCTTCTTCACTCTCTCCCTCTTCACCCACTTCCTCCATTCTACTGCCAAAATGGAATAGTGGGGACCAAAGCACAAATAGTAGGGAAGGGGTAAGGTGGAGAGAGAGAGAGGGAACAAAGCACAAACAATAGAGACAAAAATGAGAGAAAGATAAAGAAATAGTGCATAATATATTAAAAAATATTAAGTTACCAAAATAACCTTAAAATAAGTAACACGTTTGACTTTTCCATTTAAAAACCAAACGGCTATTAATAATTGGACTTAATTAGAGTAAAAAATAAAATTAAAAGTCAAAATTGAATCATTTTAAATAGCAGTTACCAAAATGAGACTAAATCTAAATTTAAGAGACTATTAAAGTAATTTACCATAAAAACAATCGAGGAAATGTGTTTACATATCTCAATGCGAGGTGACAGAGATGTAGGATTTGTGTGCCTTATAAATGAGAGTATTTTTATAGCATTAAAGAGGGCATTGTAGGTACTTAGAGCTTCAAATATGATGACATCGTTATAAATCATCCAATACTTCACGGAAGTCAAGTTCAAGGGGAAACTAATATATTATTTTGTAAAGTAGTGGAGATCACTGTATTTTCAAAACTATGGAGGAGGTCTCTGTATTTATTAGTAAGCTCAGGGGAGGTCAGTGCATTTTACCCTTGAAAAATGATTTCCCGCTGAGACCAACCTGCAGGTCTCTCCCTCGTTCTACTCTTGACTAGTAGTTAAGCTTCCGTCTCTTCCACCCTTTCTTCTCTCTCACTCACTCTCTCAATTCTCGATCATGAAAAATTCTGAACTTCTAATCCGCTCCCTATCATGGACGCCACCGAAACTTCATCTTCTTCCGATACTCAGATCGACGACGGCGACGAAGATCTCCCAACCGTGAGCCACAAAATCTCCGACGACTTGAGTGAATTGCAAATAAAAAACGAATCTATCATTGCCGAACTCGAAGCTCTTCGCCACGCTTACCGTGAACTCGAAGCGAAATCTGCCTCGACGGAGGAGAAATTAGTCATACTCGAGCAGCAAAACGACGAAGCTTTGAAAAGCAACAAGGAGCTTGCGAAGTCCGTTGAAGAAGTATCGGAGGAGAGAGAAACTCTTCGAGACGAGCTTCGTGGACTTCAGATTTCGTCAAGAGAGCGCGAGGAGGAGCTAGAGAGGAGGGTTGACGAGGAATCGAAGGAGAAAGAAGGAATTCGGAGCGAACTCGATAGCTCTAGAGAGAGAATTAGGGTTTTACTGGATGAGAATCGCGAGAAAATTAGAGTTTTTTCGGAGAGTTTGGTTACGCTAAAATCGGCTAAGGAGCGTTTGGTTAGGGCAATTGAGAGCTTGGACGATAACAAAGTGGAACATGTTGATGATGACAGTGAAGAAAATGGAGGAGAAACAGTGTTAGATGAAGAAATTAGGGCTTTTCTGGGGGAAGTAAAGGTGGTTTCAATGCTTATAACATCCCTGGAGGTGAAGTTGAGCGCGTACGAAGAGATGAGGAAGAAGGAGAAGAGAGAGTTGGAAAGCAGTGTTGTGAGTTTGACGGAAGAGAATCGGGACATCAACAGCTTACTCAGAATTGCTTTGGTGGAGAAAGAGGCGGTGGAGAAGAGTTTGAACAAGCTTAAGGGGCACAGTGATCAGAAGAGGGTGGCCCTCTTGCAAATCGCAGAAAGAGGGTTACAGAAGGTTGGGTTTGGGTTTATGATGGGGACTGGAGCTAATGAACAGGCATCAGATAATTCGAGCGTAAATTCGGGTAATAAGTCCGATGGAAGTGAATCTGAAGAGGAAGTTGTGAGCCTGGTATTACTCGCTTCTCTTTCTTCACATTCCAAACTTCGTGGTAGTCCTTCGTGTGTTTGCACGTGATCACATACAAACCTCTAGCTGATTTTAATGATTATGATGGGACTTCTGTGAACCAGTAGCGCTTCCCCATCGTTTTATCGCCCACTGCATTGACATCACACCTTTGGCGGGCCTTGAATTGGAACACTGAACAACTTAACAGGATGATATTACATCTCCCTAGCCATACCAACTTCCACTAGAAGCAAAGTGTTTAAACACGCAGTGGCCTAGGAAGACTTCAAAACATCTAAATGTCATGGTGGCATAATTCTTGGTGGTTGATTTTCAATGTGATCATCTGTCTTAAGCATTAATGAGGATATTTCTACCGATGCCCCCTCGTCACAAGCAAAAAACATGCACAGTGATTATAATCTTAGATGTTTCAGCTGCTGGCATATCGACTTATCAATGTGCTAGCTTTATATCGGTGCATTCAGTATATTTCTGCACATTTTGGAGGCATTCACATTTTGTGTTATACCAAATGTTTGGACGGTTTTATTGAAGTAAAATTATGAGCAGGACATGACTTAGTCACAATGGCAATAATTCTGTAATTTTTCTTGGCAGGCCTCAACTGTAGAGAGGATAATGAAAAACTTACGACTTGAAATCACCCAATTGAGGAGATCTTTGGAGGAATCTAGGTATTAATCTTCATATTAAATTACTTAATAATTTGCTCTTCTGAAGTATGGTTTATGTTTTTTACGCATCAAGGAGGTTATCATTTTTTGAAGTGTATGTCAATGAGATTACTATGTAGAAACATACAAATTTGGCCTAACATCAAAAAGGGCAATGAACTAACCAGATTTATTATTCTGGGAGACCCTCTCTTGGGGTCTAACAAAATTCTCTCTTTTTACCATGAAATACATAATATACTAGCAAGCCTCTTTTTACCTGTAGTTTTCTTCCCTAATCTGCATACTTGATATTGTTTTCTGTATCTTACACGTAAAGAATGAAACAATAAAGTGTTCTTCTCTTTCTTTCTCTCCCTCACATGTCCCTATTTGGTTTGGTTACCCTTCATCTTGCATGGCATAAGATTTGTTTTCAGAGTATTGGGGAAGAGGGTTTTTTTCAGCAGTGACATAGACTCAAAATTTGAGAGAACCATTGAAATGCTTTAAAATAAAGCAGAGCTTGTCTATATGCAAGATTAGGCATTGAAAAAAGTAAACAGTAGAATAGACTGAAACCTAATTCACCCATTTAACGAACCCATAAAGCATAACCTTTTCATCCTGAATAAGTTCATCAGATGCCTTTCTGACGCCTTTCCAGTAGATGGTGAATCGTGATATGCACCACTTGATGCCTCTCCCGAAGTAACTCAGCAGCAAGCATTTCGTCAGCATAGCTTAGATGGTCGGCCCTAACTTGTTCTTTAGGCCATTCAAGATGTCATTCTAAAAGTCCATAGTCTGTACAGTTGATGCTGTTAGAGAACAACCAATATAATTTTAAATAGTCAGTTTTAGCCAATTTGTTAGAAAACGATTGCATCTTCATGAAAATTTGGCACCTCGATTAATGTGTGTGTTTGAATCCATCCTACGTTACCCAACTGTTACAGGGGATAAGAATCTTATGATTTTTTAGGGGGTTGTGGCCCTCGCTTCTGCCCCTTCCTCCTATCTGCTATTCGAAGTCTTGTTTCCTACAATAGTCTAGAACATGATTTTCCTCGCTAAGATAGCTTCTTTAAACAAAGACCCAATGCTTACTTCAGGCCTCATTGCTGTCTTTAGATCTTCTAGATGTCTTTCAAGGTTTAGTGGAAAAATTTGAATTCATGATACATGTTTGAAAAATCATGAATGGGTGCTCAATTGAGAGATAAGATCCAATTATCGAAGTACCATCTAGGTTGTATTTGATCCTTTTGTCTTAAGTTGGTGTATAGCTCCAGGACACTTTATGACAGCACCATTCCATCTTGTTGACTCCACTGATTAACCATTATGTGCTTTTTCATCTCATGGCAACTCGTTGAAAATTGTGTTTCCAGAACAGACAATAGAATTAGGAATATTTGCTTCATTATCCCTTTGTAATGGGCGAAATGTCATGTGATATATATTAGAAAGGACACTGTCATATTCTTTTTGGTAGTTTCTACCTGCCTGGATTTCCATTTACTTGGCTGTCAATTCTTAGTGAACTATTCTATCCCAGGTCAGACACTGAGCGCCTACAGACTCTTGTGGAGAAACAAGCACAGAAAATTGCAGAGCATACATTGTACATTAAAGAGCTGGAAGATAGAGAGACGATGTTAACTCAAAATGTAAGTTGCTTGTTTTGCATAGATATTTTTTGCCCATGTTGTTTTGTATAGGTTTTCATCCATATGCATATTCTCCTTTTGTTCCGTTCCATAAGGTCGAGGAGCTCCTGACGGAAATAAAAGAAACTGAAGAAGAGGTTTCTAGATGGAGGGAAGCTTGTGAGTTGGAAGTGGAAGCCGGAAAGAATGTTGTTGAAGAACGTGATAAAGTCGTAAGAATTAAGTTTAATGCATTTCGTTACTTGATTGTTTAGTCTTCCTTTGGAAAGAAAACGAACACATTTTTTTCAAAGAAAAATCCACTTTTTATCACAAGAATAGAAATTATTTCTGGAAATAAAGGTAGTAAACATTTTTGAGTTATCATCTGTATGGTTATTTTCCCTTATTAAATTCAGTGGATGATAAAACTCAAATGCTACAACATTGATACTCCACCAGGTTTCGATTTTGAAACAAGAGTTGGAGAAAACGAAGGCTGCTTTGGACATATCAAATGGCAAATTAAAGCTGAAGGAGGAACTCGCAGCTGCTGCAATGGCTGCTCAAGCAGCAGCAGAGAGGTCTCTCCAGTTGGCTGACAGTAGAGCTGCAGGACTCCATGAGAGGATCGAGGAGCTAACAAAACAATTAGAAGAAGTAGAAAGCAGAGAGCGCAGTAGACACAAAGTGAGGCACATTTGTTGGCCCTGGAGAGCCCTCAAGATGAATACCTCTCCTAATAGTACAAACACTAGAGTTCGAGATTTTAAACGAATGCTACCAGAGATGCAAGCTTTGCTTCAACACAATGTTTAACATCTCAAATTTATTTCCCAGCCTCGTAATTAAACCTGTTCCTAAATAACTTTATTTTTGTTTTTTTAATTTTCTTACCAAAAGGCTAACATTTTTTGTGCCTATTGTAAGGATCTTTCTTCATCCCCCTTTCCAGATTTCGTAACGTACAGAATTGTTTTTGGTTGGTTGTGATGTAAACAATCTAGTCAATGTATTCTTTCAGTATCCGTTACAAAGTTATGACAATCCCGATATTGGTCCGGCAAGTATCAAGATCTAATGTTTGGTTGGGTAAGCACTACACGGTTCATGTAATTTCCGTTCTTCTATTGCATGGATGGTTTAACATAGTGGGTTTGTCTTGTTATAGATGTTCATGAAAAGATTTGGAAACTTATCCCCTCAAAACATATGCCAGGGATTATGCTGGCAATTGAAAGTAATTTCTGCTGTGTGTTTTATGAAACCACGTTCTTCTTACAGTCAGTAATTGTGTTCAAATGGACAAGAAGTCCTCACAGCCCGCCTCAATAGGCTCTATTGAAATTTCAACCACATTATTCTAATCTGTCCGTTTATAGATTTTGTTGAACATTACATACGTACCTAAAATTAAGTTAATCAAAAAATTATAGCATGACAAGATAGTCATAAAAGTTATCCGATCAAGTGATTCTCGATACCCAATCTGTTTGATTTCTTTCCAGTTAAATTTACTCAGTGAACTTTATAAATTGAACAATTTCAATCTATAGAGACACACTACATCCCGTACTGCGTTGGGATACCTTGAGAACCCTAGTCTCATCCACCAGTCTTTCCTCTTATGGAAGGAGTACGGAACCCCTCCTTCCACTCTAGGTACGCTTAAAAATAGATTTTGTGTTCATGTTAACTCTGGACGCATTGGGCCACACACCAACACAGAAGAAATAGAACACCACAAATCAAGTGAAATTAGGTACATATATAACTTACTCACAAACACAAAATAGCAATATTCCGACACATCAAAAGATCAAATCCATATAAATAGTTTAAAAAGGACACCCACCACATAGAGATCCATGGCAACTCTCTGTTGCCAATATCAACAGCTTTCAGTATACCAAATTTAAAGCCCTGGTAACTAAAAAAGTTCTCCAGCAACCTTTTTCATCATGCCCTTGATCTGTGTGACACATCAATAACAAAAATCAAGTTATTTTCTTGGTTACTCCCCTCATCCCAGTTTGGGTTATCAAATTCAATGTCCACTAAGACTTCGGAAGATAATGTGATTTCAACAATTAAGAAAATGCAAGGCTTTAAGAATTCATTGAGAAATGAGAATGATCATATTAGAGAAATAGAATCAGAAATAGATGGGTATAAGTGAGAATGAAATAGGTATACCTGCTTTGCTGAAAGGCCGATGTCTTGCAAATCATCAAGCTGCAATGCGAAATGAGGGCTACTACAGTTATGGGATCTCGTAAACTAAATATAAATCAGCTACATATCTTCACAAAATACAACAGTCAAAACATTTTTTCTTCAGTTCACAAATGGAAAAAAGTGAGAAGTTGTCAAGTAGACTTACGTGCTTGAAGGGTTCAGGAGACTCTTCACGAAGTTGAAGAATGTAGGTAGCTCTTTTTTCTCCAATACCCTGTATACACATGGCGGAAAGATTTGCATGACAGAATGGAACTAGGGAGCTATAATAAAAGAAAGTTTCCAAAAAATGGTGCTTACCCGTAAACCTTTCAGCTCTTCCCTGTTAGTTATGAGAAAAGAAAATTAGTTATAGTTCAGCAAGAAGGGACAAACAAAATGAGAGATAGGCCTCACATATGTGTTGAGCGACTTACAAACTAATTCAGGCTCTTTGCCTCCTAGTCAACTATAGCTCCACCAAACTTTGATTTTCTAAAACTTATTTTTGCAATCTTTTTCCATGAAATCAAAATCACAAATAAAAATTCCTAGAGAACCTAGCTAGTTCTGCATATCCAAGAAAATCAGTAATTTATAACAAGCCAAACCTAGTGCGGATTGGCTGCTTTAAATGTTATCCTAGGAGAAAAAATGCAACCGAGTGCTGTCATATTGATGCATTTTGTGTGTTGCTTTTATTGTTGGACACAAAACAAAAAGACAAAAGAAAGGGATAGGTAAAAGGTTCCCGTCCTTGAGAAAGAGATTTAGGTTTTGCCGAGAATAACTATAAAACATGCATAAAATCCATTTCCAGTGATCAAAGTAGTTACTTATAGAAGGAGAAAAAAAATTTGAAGGAACATTTACTCACTTGCTAGCACTGTTTAGAAACTGGAGATAGTCTTGAACAAGCGAATGCTGCAAGAACAAGATAGAGCTTTAATTTCTTGTCAAGAAAGTGAAGGAATAAATCACAAAGAAGATTGCGCAGGATGTGGAAGAAAACTTAACCTTCAATCCGGAACTCCGCGCACTGAATGTCCCTGACGGGCAAGTGCCAACCTCCCATTTATCTTTGACTCGTAAAGCTTGTTCAGCAATTGGGGTTCTTGGTTCTACAGCATCAGCGCCGACAACTAGGCCCGTAGATGAAGTATCCACCTCATGTGGTGACTTAAACGGTATTGGAGTTGAAGAATACAGAGACTTCAAGTTGTTTGATAGCTCTTGCAATCTTGCACTTAGTGGTGGAGATTCAACTTTTCTTATCAACAAATTTTTGTTCTCCTTTTCCATGTTATCACCTTAAAATCAAAGCAAAAGAATATGAAGATACAATTAAAAGCATTTCTACGTTGTTGATATTGAGCTTCACCGTTTGTATGCCTACCATCTTCCAAATAACTTAAAGCCTTAATGTTCCGATCCATATTAACAGTAACTTCTGCATGATTGCTCTCACCATACGGCGGAACATCCTGAAAAAGCAATCACCCAAATAAACAAACAATAATCAAATGCACCGGAAGCAACTATCAATAAGCTTCATAAATGAAATGCAAACTACCCTAGTATCAATTGGTGTTTGTAAAGCCAAAATTTGTTAAACTACCTTAATGTCATCAAGACTATCAGGAGGATTTAATGAAGATTCCTGCATTCAGATACAGATTAAGCCATTTGAAGTTCTTTCAGGACCTTGTAGGTTAACTCAAGTGACCACTCGTACCTCATCTGTAGTTAGTGCAGCCGAAAAGGAATCTGAAACGGACTCTTCCTGTAGACAGGGATCATGCCATTCCTCACCCAAAAGCTAAAAGGAGATTCAAAGAGCAATTTCAAATTACTCACGCACGTACCTGTTCTTTGACAGATTCTTGTAAAGAAGGTACAATGGCTGAACCAATGTCAGACAGGAACCTTGACTGCATAACCGAAGCTATGCTTGATGGGGCCTTTGCCTACATTATCTCACAACAAGCATTGTCACAGGAAACAACGGAATCCATAACTAGCATTGTCATAGGCAAGTCCTACATTAAACAACTGATGCTTTGCCAAGCCCAGGATATACAATTCTACAAGATTAAATAAATAAAAGAAATAGAAAGAAGGACACGAGATTGTTCATAACTAGCAATTCAAACCTATGTACACGTTAATGAAATCATATTCAGTGGACACAAATGTCTAATGAGTTGTAAATTTCCACTGGATGATAGATGATCACCTGCTCAGAAGTCATCAAATGATCTGCTTCATCAAACACATTCCTTCAAATAGAAAAGAAGCAAAATTTCATAATTTTGTAAAGAGTAATCTCCTTGAGTTATAATGTATTGTAATAACCACCGTTCAGTACCTTCCCTTTACCAGACAACCATAGCTCTTTGCAGAAAAACGTGCTCTTGAGCTGGTTGCTTTACTAGTACTCGCAGAAACAATCCCATGTTTTCCTTTGGTTAAAGAAGAAGGGACAACTGGTTTAGCTGAAACTCTGCTTTTCTTTGTCGAGATTGTAGAAACTGGATTGACTCCTTGGCATGATCTAGAAGCTAAACTTGTTGCATAGATTGTGTCTTGGCAAAACAATGGGTTCTACATTTATAGAATTTAAAAAAAACTACTGTAATCAGAAATTTCCACTAATAAGAAAACCACATAAAGGTAATTATGAAAAAGCCTTACCAAGCAAGTAAGCATCAATACATGACTTGTCCCTCCAAATGAATCTTGTAACATCCGAGTCAATTTGCTTTCTCGATATGGTACACGCATTTCATTGGCATTTAAGGCATACACAACATTGAGTAAGGCATACAAAGACTTATTGACCCTACTACTCTCAAAAAGATTGAGGCCTTCCGAACTCTTTCTTCTGGCATCCTCGTAACCTAATAACATGTTAAGGAATGATAATTATGAAAAACATACGAACCATAAATGAATGTATAATAAGGATTTGTGACAAGTTTAAGGGTTCAAAACCTGCTAAATCGACAAAATTTATCTTGCCCAGAAGCTTGGTAGAACTTTCACGGTTATAAGTAAGGTGAATTATCAAACCCTTGTGGCTTCTTCTTGGCATCTCAAACGGTACCTTTTGCATGGCTTGACGTGGACTATACTCGGGAAAGTACAACTTGTGAAATTCAGGAATGGATTTCACAGAGGCCTATAAAGTATGAGTGAAGGAAGCAATGTTACACATATGGGCTATATCTCAACTCGGTATTGGGATACTAATGGAAACCGCTGAAAAGAACGCAACAGATGACTTGCCTGAGAGAGCCCTTTAAGCTTAATTTTTCCTTGGGCGTCTTCCAATACTTGAACTTCCGGTCGCTTGGGGTCCAGGAGATCGTAAACATGGTCCTGAAACACCTCATATAAAGATACGGAAACCGACTTTTGATTGTCCTCGGCCATTTGGAGAACTTCAGCAAATGCTAGTGCTGCCAATCCTTGTTTCTCCACAGTACCCTTTTGTTGCGCAGATGTTAAACAGTAAGAACAGGCACAATTCTAAACGAAAAAGAGGATAAATGTCGAGTAT
Organism: Arbutus unedo; assembly: GCA_014822125.1. NCBI lineage: Eukaryota > Viridiplantae > Streptophyta > Magnoliopsida > Ericales > Ericaceae > Arbutus > Arbutus unedo. Next base: position 2,473 of record JABCMJ010020615.1, on the reverse strand, counting down.
TTCAAGAAATAATTTCGTATATAATTTCACCTGAATTGTGTATGTCTTCCCACTTCCTCTAGCCCCATATGCAATAATTGCCACATTTTGACCATCAAAAACCCTTGAAATCAAAGGTTTTATCTCCCTCGAAAATATGACACCATTGTCTTCATATTGTTCGTAACAGTGGTCCATTGCATACACATCCCTGTTTTACAGTAGAAAGTAGCTACTGAACCCTATATACATTCAAAGTGAGAAAAGAAGCCTAAATAGCAGGTACGTTAAACACGGATTGGGGAGAAAATAAGCAAAGAAAAGCACGAGTCTCTTCTATCTCAGAATGACACTAACCAATAACTAATCGCAAAGCATAAAGAAAACGAAAATAACCTTGTGAAGTCATAAACAGGGACAACGAAATTTCGAACAAATAAGCAGAAATCCTCACAAAATAGTCAAGAACTTGTCACTTTCAAACACCAATACCACAATTTTATACTAGACAAAGACGTTACCTCAACTATTAATCAGTTTTACAGTTCCGAGGGTTTCACACTAATAAAAAAAAAGTAGAAACATAGCTTGTTTTCAATTGGTAATTCTATAATTCAATACCTGGACGATTGGTCTCCGAAGGAAATCGTCGCCTTTTCAGTTGAACTATCTTCATTGGGTTTCTCAACGGAGATCCACGGTGCTACGTCTCCATTCAGTGATTCGGTTTCTTTATCTGTGAAACCCCTTATTTTGGCTACAATTCGGACTTTTCGAGATCGACATGAGCACGAGCTAGGTTTGAAACGATCTGGGTCTGCTGTCGAGGAAGCCATGGATGGGATAGAAGTGTGAGGCGTGAGTGTGGTGATAAAATGGCGAGTGACGACGAAATGGTTTGTGGTTTTCAGTGCCGCTAGGTATCTTCTTCGTTTTTCAAACTTGTGTTATGGGCGCTTGCCGCCCTCTGACGCGCTCTCTCTCTCTCCCCCCGTGAAGTGTGCGATGTACGGATTCCGAAAGGGTATTTTCGTCAGTTCATGAAAAGCGGGCTTAAGCTTTCGAATGGTGGGCCCACTGGCTGAAAGCTTTGTATCAGGTAAGTTAACTGGGCTTGGGCTAATGGCATCTCCATTCAATATTTAAAAGAAAAAAAAATTTATATCGTGTTATATGACAAAAAATTATTAAAATTGAGACTCAAAATTGTGTTCAAGAGATTGTTAGTTAGTGAATTAAAAAGGTTAAATTAGAAATATTTTAAGGTATTATTTTCTTGTTGGGTCAAAGCAAGGAAAAAATTAAAATAAAATCATTTACATTCATAATTTTTTCTCCCTCTTCTCTTTTTTGTTCGGGGACGACTAAAGCAAATTTTAGTGCCCCACATTTTTCTTGCTCTTTCTCTATCTCTCTTCTATAACTCTTTCACTACATATAAAACACTCTTAGCTAGGAACACTAAAATTAGTTGCATAAAGACTCTTTTAAAGAGTCTAATGGAGTGAAATTTAGGAAAAATTGTGCTAACCTATTTGTTTTTTTAAAAAAAACAAACAAACAGACACTAACATGAAATTAAAGTGAGTATGGGAATGCTCTAATGTGAAAGTGGTACCCAGAATATAAAATCCTTTATAAAAAGATTATATACTATTAAATTTTAAAGAAAATTTATAAATACATATTTTCATGCGCATATTCAATTGTATTTGATATGTTTGAAACTATTCAATATATATGAATTTTTTAAAAATAATATGAGTTCCACGTGCATAAAATAATTTCATACATATTTGTGTCGTGCGTGAGAATTATGTGCTCTAAATTTCATGAGAGCAAGAATCGAGGGCAAACGAGGAAGATTTTGCGCAAGGATTATGTGGCTTTGGGTCCAAAACCCATTTTTGATGACGAATGAATAGCCCTAAAAATGGATAGCCCAACATAGCTGGGCGGAGACTTGTCTCAAATTTACTTCTGTATTGGGCTCGATCTTTATTGGTCTTCGTCTTCATTTGTGGTTCATACACATTAGGTCTTCGTATATGGTACCGTTCGGCAATCGAATTGATTCCACTGATTCATCGGCTTTTCTGTATTGAAAAAGTAGTGTTTTTGGTGAAGAAAATGGACGAGAAGAGAGAGAACAATGGCGCCGGCGTGAAGAAGACAGCGTCACCGTGTGATGTAAAGGCTCTGAAGAAATGCTTAGAGGAAACCAAAGGGGACTATTTTAAATGCCAATCGCACATTGAAGCTTTCAAATCCTCTTGCACTGTAAAGAAGCCCCCCAATTCGCCTGACCAATCATTGCTCAAGACTGGTGTGATCTCTGATCTTTAGAATTGAAGTTCTTGAGTTTGAACTGAACCCTTTGCATTGTTGGACTAGCAACAAGTTTATTTTCATTCTCTAGCTTTCAGCTATGTACTTTATTTGAGAATAAGTGGCGAATTATTGGTTTGCGTGAAATCACACCCGAGGAGGAGTT
>JABCMJ010020613.1:0-19373 GCA_014822125.1 Arbutus unedo | reverse complement strand
ATATATATGTATATATAGAGAGAGAGAGAGCGCAACCATGTCGGTATGCATTTTAACTGACGCTATTTCTGGTGGTATATGAAAGAAAATGTGTTCTGATTATGTGTTTATCTATATCCAATGACTGAATTTTGGCACGAGCGAATGGTGCTGATCATTAAAGCGATAGATTTCATTAGCAAATATGATACTTTGGATCAAAGTTGTGAATCCCGTTCCGTCCTGGGCGGTACCGCCCGGTACATCCCGTACCGCCGTGAATTCGGGAAGAAGATGCGTCCGTTCTGTTCCGGCGGTGGTCCCAGCTGGTCCGGGTGGTTCCGAAAATGTAATTAAACAAAAGGGAAGGTGTTTGATGGTAATTAGACCAAACAAAGTTACAAAACCCTAGATCTGATTCTAACGTTTAACATAGAGCGCCTCTCTATCATCTCATCTTCTTTGCTTCGAACACAAAGCCAGCGTCTCTGGATATCTCATCTTCATTCTTCGATTTCGGGTGTTCGAACTTCGACCTTCTTCGATTTCGGGTGGGCCTCTCTCTATCTGGTTCGGATCTATAGATTATTTCACTGTAAATGGCCCACTGATGTGTGCAGTGGTTCGGTTATTTCAGTGTAAAATAGCCCACTGTTTTGGCGCAGTATCGTTGCATATTGATGTAATGGTAGTGCTCTGTAGTTTGCCTAAAGTTGATGTAATGGTAGTGCTATCAGCTTTGTTATTTCACTAAAATTTGTGTAATGGTAGTGCTCTGTTATTTCATTAAAATTTGTGTAATGGTAGTTCTCTGTAATAATGGCTCTGTAAAATTGGATGTGTGAGTAGGCTTGCCCATATCTTCATGAGGAACATGGACTTGTTTCTTGATTTGGGGGCGTTTGAGAGTTCACTTTTTTGAAGTTAAGAAAGAAATATCACCAGTAACACGGGATCCTAATTTTATATGCACTGCATCTGTTTTCCTTATACTCTATCGTCACGCGTTGCAGTGCAAAAGCCCTTTTTTTGGTCTAATGGTGTTGCGGTTCAATTTGTTCATGTCAATTTAGTTTGGTTAATATTACTAATGTCGAATTATAAGGTTTTTCAGTCGTTTGAGAATCTGCAGTAATCATCTTAGCCATTGGTATTCTTATACTTGGAGGTTGAATTTTAGTTTGTTCCACTTACTAAGGAGTGGCCCTGAGCTTTCACCCATTGTAGTTTCATTGTTTTTCGAAATCACCGTTAAGAGCATGGCATCTATCGCTTGCACGACACCTACTTTTTTTTCCCTTCAAGCAGTTAATCCATGCATGTCTGTATTTTCTCGGTTTTGTTTGTTTTGATGTCGCACTATGTGGCTTTTCGTTATGTTAAATGGTTGACAATCCCCCTTAATTGAAGACATTGCTGGCCTTTAGCTTTGGAGGTGGCTTCAAGGTTGATGGCTTAGATATCATATTGGATTTCATTTTACCCCGTAACTTGTAAATCATAGGGGTCCCTGTTCATTTTACCCCGTAACTTGAAAATCGCTAGCAGGCATCCCTAATCTGCCCATCTTTTTTCTCTCATCTCATGGGGGTCCCTGTTTATTTTTGTGATTTGTGTTTTTGGAAGGAAAAAGTTTGAGCTCACCTTTCTAAGTTTCTGTTTGGCTGATTTAGAATGGAGTCTCAGATCAAGCATGCCATCGTGGTGAAAGTCATGGGTCGCACAGGATCGAGGGGGCAGGTGACCCAAGTTAGAGTCAAGTTTCTCGATGATCAGAACCGGTACATCATGAGGAATGTCAAGGGCCCTGTGAGGGAAGGGGATGTACTTACCTTGCTCGAGTCGGAGAGGGAGGCAAGAAGGCTGCGTTGATCGCTTTACTTGTGTTCCTGTTCGGGTTTTGGTAGCTGGCTATGTAATAGTCTCCATGGAATACTTCAATCTTTGTGCTTTGATAACTATGTTAGAATCAAGGTGCTGTTATTTTATTTGGTGGTTGAGAGAGACAAATTGAACGGTTGAGTTTTGTTGAATGTTTGGATCATCTATGCTTGAGATATATTAAAGCAGTTTGCGGAAGAATTTGATATATGTCCACGACAGATTTGTGGTGCCAAATTTTGTTCGTCATCTGCATTATTCATGTTGCACGTAGTATGGAGCTGGCGTGATATGCACTGGTTTTGTTCTGTGCAGTAGTATAGTGTGCAATTTTGAACTTACTGCTGCGATCTGTGTCGAGAAATAACTTGCTCAATGCACCACTTGGCCCATTTTAAGCCCTAATTCATATGGTTGGTTAGAACTCGGTGCATGGTATATGACCAAATTGATGACCACCTTCACATGTTTGATCTTCGGCGAAAACTGTTCTGATAAATATTACGAATCACTTAGTAGACCAATCGATGCAAGTGCAAGTGCAAGTCAGAGATAATAGTGTAGATCAAAGTAAGAATAGGTAATCAAGTATGGAATCCGTATCTTAAAGTAACAAGGTAAATTGGATTTGATGTTGGATTGAGAATAAGGGGCTGGGCAGAATTATAATAGACAACTTCAGGTGGCTGGAAATTTCTAAATGGCTCCCTTGCTCAATATACAATTGTCTAGATTGGTCCCTTGGTAATAACTCATAAATTCTTTTTTGGAGTGACACATGTATCAACACTAATATTAGCAATGAAAATGAGCCTGAAAAGCGTCTCAAACACCTTTAAAGGTGTACGGTGGAAAATTCAGGGTGATTTTTATTGCTGATAGCAATGGGACACATGTATTGCACCTCGTATAGAACTTATTAGATTAGGTCAAATTCTTGGCAACTCGAAGTAGGCGTTTGGGGAATTGAATTTGACTCCCAATAACTTCTGCTCTTTTGGATGAGCAAAACATTTGCTTTGCTTTCCCACCACAAGATAGACTACATTTGCATTGATTGTACGCAAAATTAGCACCATGAAAGTTGACGATGATAACAAGAACCACAAACTTCTTAAGCAGCTTATAATTATTGTTAGCTGTAATTTGTCCGACCAGACATAAAAGCAGAAGGGTCTCCATGCACGAATCAATAGCAAGGACAAAAAAACAACCATGGTAGAGAGCTAAAGTTAAGTCTTTACGTGTATAGGGGCTCCCAGACGATTTTGAACCTTCAAAAATAAGCCTCATTACATAATTTCTCCCTGGACGAAAGGTGCAACTAATTCACCCACCTATTTATCAATCACGGTATTCAGCTGACTTGAACTGATAGATCCATGTCTTTCTTAAAAGCTAAAGAGAATAACTTTGGGAGTTCAATTCTAAAGCTGGAATTTAGTTGCACATCAAAAGCAATAGAATTCAGGGAAGAACAGTGAACACAAAGCAAATATTCTATAAAACCTTACAAACTAATGGAACACAAGATCCTATATATATACCTAGATGGCAGAGGCATATATAGATCTAGCTTCCCACCATGCTTGGCGAGACGGGATTGGTTAGATACTTGTTTGGACAAAATCTAACTAGACGATTAGATGGGACCAATTCCAACCTATTGCTGATTAATTATCAAGGATAAATCGTACTATTTATTTGCGGAGATTCCATTTAACGTCACAGTTTTGCTTTGCATGGATTGGTTTCATAAGGGTTGATAACACTTAAGAAGTTTTGAATCTGAAACCTAAGAGAGAGCATATCTCTAAGTCACAACCCCTCAGAGTTAACCACCCATTATACGTTAGATTGTGTCCTTACATTCTTGGCTGCAAAACCAGACTATATTGATATCCGTGAATTGTGTATTAATATCCGTAAATATGCTTAGACATTAATGAAATGTGTATTGATATCCGTATTCGTTTGTTTTTTTGTGTATATTATTCACTGCTCATTAATGAAGTTTGAAAAACTGTTTTTCGTAACTGGTTTGTGACCTTTTGCCACTTGTTCGTCCCGCTTTTTTTATTTTTCAAACTTCATTATTTTCTCATTGCTGATGTAACTGTCCATGATGATCAAATTTCTTACATGTCATCCCTTTCCATAGGGTGTTTTTTTTACTTGACACGTGTCATTTAAATAAGAAATTATACTTTTGATTATTAAAATGATGTCGTATTTTATGTTTTGATTGGGTATACAGTTAGGGACAACTCTATAATTATTGACACGTGACACTTTTTATTGGAGAATAGATTTTCGATTGTGGATGTAAATACTATGAAACTCATGTCATAATTTATCCTTTTACAGACCCTCTAAATAAATACTTAGGAAGGAGGATTTCTTAAATCATAAAGTCTAAATTCTGATTGGGAATACACACCTAGTTTTAGATTTTTTTCCTAAATTTTTTTAATATTGATATAACTCTCCTTTTAATTATTTGTTTAAAAAATTATTAAATTTGCATCAAATTTTTATAATAAACATCTGTCTTCATAAAAAAATTTATGACCGGAAAATCCAAAACATAGTATACATGAACAAAGTTTGATTTTTTTTTTTTTTTTAAAGTTAACTTTTGGCTTTAGTGTTTATCTGATCTTGTTTAGTTATAATCTATATTTTTATGTTTTTAAATTTCTAACGAATAAAAAAAATATAGAAATCAAATGAAAAATTATGCTTAAAATCACAAAATATTAAATAGTGTTTCTTATTTTTAGCAAAAATTAATGTATTTTACCAAACGGACCTCCAATCTAAAACACCTCCAACTTCGCTATAAATATAAAACTAGGGTTTTGTACCATCCTACTGGAGCTCCAATCTACGAGCCAGCCACGACTCTAACGCCTCTCTCTCTCTCTCCCCGAAGAACCTCTGCGGCCTCTCTCTCTTCCGAAACATCCCAGAAACGGGAAGAACCTCTGCCGCCTCTCTCTTCTCTCTCTCCCCGAAACATATCTGAAACAGGTATTGTTCTTCTAAGATTTGTTTCCGTATCAGCTAGTGTTTTCTTAAGCTTTTGTTTGTTCAATAGCATGGTATCACCCGAATAAATGTCTATGCATTAGAATTGTAGATATCACCCGAATCACTGCCTATGTGTTAGAATTGGAGGATTCGGGATCCGTTCTTTGTGTATTTGTATCTGTTGTTTTTCTTAAACTCATCGGAGTTGTTTTTCTACATTTGTATTTTTACAGAGCCTGTTTATGCATGTTAACTTGTGCGATTTCTGATGATTTAGATATCAGTCTCTGTATACTTCGTAATATGGTTACTATATTTTGTGATCAACATCGACCTGTTTCTTGATTTGGAGGGCGTGGGGGATTTCACTTAACTGACCGTCCGATGTTAAGTAACAAATATCACCAGTAACATGGGATCATAAGTCTCTATGCACTGGATCTGTCTTATGTGCAAATGCTCTCTTTTTGGTCCAATAGCGGTCTAATTTGTTCATCTCAAATCAAGTTTTTTTAACAGTCCTAATCTGAAATTATAATCCTTTCAGAATCTGCAGTAATCATCTTAGCCATTGGCGTTCTTATCCTTGGAGGTTGAAACCTAGAGTAACTTGGTTGGGTCTAAAGTTTTGGTTGGCTTAGTTTGTCTCACTTACCGAGGAGTGGCCCCAAGCTGTCGCCTGTGTTAGTCTCGTGTTTTATTGGAAATCACTCTTATGAGCATGGCATGTATTGTTGGCGAGATGCCAACCTTTTGTCCTTCAAGCAGTTAATCGATACATGCTTGTATTTTCTCAGTTTTTGTTGTTTTGATGTCGCGCCATGTGTTTTTTCGTTAAGTTAAACTGGTTGAAAATCCACCTGAATTGAAGACAGTGCTGGCCTTTAGTTTTGGAGGTGGTTCCGAGGTTGATGGCTTTGATATCACAGTGGATTTCATTTTACCCCCTCCAAGCATTATGGCTTTTTTTCCGAAGGAACCACAATTGTATAAAAAATTACCTTATTAGTTGTAACTTCTAAGCAACGTGTAACAATGCACTAGAAGTGAAAATTGATAGCACGCATCCTTTGGGCATCCCTAATCTGCCTATCTCATCTCTCATCTCACGGGGATCCTTGTTTATTTTTTGTGATTAGTGTTTGTGGAAGAAAAAAATTTGTGCCTGTCTTCCTAAGTCTCTGTTTGGCTGGTTTAGAATGGAGTCTCAGATCAAGCATGCAATCGTGGTGAAAGTCATGGGCCGCACAGGATCGAGGGGGCAGGTGACCCAGGTGAGAGTCAAGTTTCTTGATGACCAGAACCGGTATATCATGAGGAATGTCAAGGGCCCTGTGAGGGAAGGGGATGTGCTTACCTTGCTCGAGTCGGAGAGGGAGGCAAGAAGGTTGCGTTGATACCTTTACTCTTGATCCTGTTCGGGTTTTGGTAGATGTCTACGTAACTGTCTCCATGTGATACTTTGAACTTTGTGCTTTGATAACCATGTTTAGAGTTAAGCTGCTGTTTATTTTTTGTGGTTGAGAGACAAATTCAGTGGTTGATTTTTGTTGAATGTTTGGATCATCAATGCTTGCGAGATATTAAAGCGGTTTGAGTAATGATTAGATATATATGCGCGACAAATTTGAGGTGCCAGATTTTGTTTATCATCTGCATTATTCAGGTCGCACGTAGTATGGAGCTGGTGCGACACAGGCACTGATATGTGTGCAATTTTGAAGCTGCTGTTATAATGCTTGTCGCGATATAACTTTTTGGGTTAGAACTTGGTATGGTAAGCCCGATCGGCTTGTGATGTTGGATAATACTTCTTGGTACAGTGCCAAATCGATTACTGTCTCCACATGTTCTACCATGAGTGTGCGAGAGTGAACAATCTGTTGGGTACATTATGCAGCTATGCTATCAAAAAGAAGGTCGAGATTGAGAGAGTTGCCAAGGCCAACCGTTGAGAAGGGATATTTTACTGGAACGGAAAAGTACATTATAGTAGGACAATTTTGTTTGTGGGGTTTACTAATTTTTTGCTTCTGTAGGGTGGGAGGAATTATTGCCAAGGAACTTACCTGTTTTAGCTATTTTCTGTCCTTTTTTGTTTATTGTTATAGCGTTATTGGCAATGATATGCTTGTCTTGTGTTCATTTAACTTCTAGTTAGCGGAATATTGTTTATGGGATAGTGTTCATTCTATTGAGTGATTTAAGATTGGTGTCTTTGTTTTTGCCCTACTTGAAGACGGCAATGATTTTGAACATTATACTTGGTTTCGTGCTTAAGTTTGTACTTTTTGATCAGCTGTGGTAGCTTGCACAGCTCGGCGTTTCTGGATTGATTTTGGCCGTCGTGGGTTTTATTTAAGTTCATGGAGGGAGTTGGAGATGTATAAGAATAGCAGAGAACATAGCCAGTCGAAAGGCCAAGTTGATTTCTTTTCTATACCAGTCAGAACTCTGTTTTCGCCAAAATCTGTTGTGGTTTGATCAGGTTACTTTTGGCCTTACAGAGTAACCTGAACGAACCAGTTCTCCACAAGGGGGCACGTGGATTTTCCTTAGATTAATGGCTTTTATACCTCTTCCCAATGGGAGCTTGGCTCGTGTTCATAAAAGCTGAAGTCTAGTGAGTTGGGGTTTGCCTTCTTGTTGAGTGGTACTTTATTGGTTACAGTCCTTGGGTTTGGTGATTAAGTTGGTGATATGTAGACTACAGTTATGTGCTGGAATGGTCCCTTATGTTTTCAGAATGGTTTCTCTCAATCTGGTGATCCAATTAGACGGAGAGTAACAGGGTAACAGATACATATGGAATTCAATTCTCACTACCAACCAGAGATAGGCCATATTCCTACCAGCGGATGTGTCTCAGTCTCAGCCAGACGGGGCTGTTGGAGGATGGTTTGTTGGTTGGGTTGTTCATGTTCTGCACCAGTGGACATGAGGTATTGATGGTTGGGCTGCTCATCCAAACCAAAGTAGGTGTTCATTTGTTGGAGGATGGTTTGTTGGTTGGTTGGTTGGTTGGTTGGTTGGTTGGTTTGGTGGTTGGGTTGCTCATATGAGTTCGGATAAATGTATTTTCCTTGGTTTTCATGAGGGATTGATGGTTTTAGACTTAATTCAGCTAAATAGTACTATATATTTTGGGAAATTTTCGGAACTGTGTTAAGAAGTGCTTGGACAAAATAATGCGATGCCATATTGTCGTCGTTGTTCTGGTCAGTTTTTGTGAACTTTGTCAAATTTTTGGTGAGGGGGTCAAATTTTTGTATTAATTATTGAGATTTTAGAAGTATAAAAAGTTTGGTTAAAGGTTTGAAAAGTTAAAACCAAAAAAATACAACAAAAATCAAATCCACTCAGTTTCGAAAGGAAAACAATCCTTAAGGTATATAAAAGATTTCTAAAAAGAAGGAAACAACCCACAAAAGAATAAAAAACAACAAAATAGAAAAGGAAAGAAAAATAGAATGGAAGGTCTATTAGATATTTGTACATGCACTTCAAAATTATAGTATAATAGATTTGAAGTTAAAACCAATTCCGAGGCCTATAATATAGACCAGCTCTACATGTTTAAATACCAAACAAAGAGAAAACATATACATATTAGACGCATGTGTATGAATTCTTTCCAATACTATATTGAACTACTGTAGTTTCCCTAAAGAGAAAACATCCTGCATGTCATAGAGCAATTTAGCTAACATTGAGCAAAACATATACATATTAGACGCATGTTAGCTAACATCTGCATTATCATCAAAGTCCTGCTATTTAGCATAGAGTTAAAACTCTAACCCAAAAAGAATCGTAAAAAGGTCCTGCTAGAAACAGAGATAAAACCTGCTATTTAGTGCTCTTGTTCCCCTCTGACATTCTGCCTTTCGATATGAGGGGATGACAAAAGATAAAACCAATACCCTTCAGAAATTAGGTCCATCTTCCGGTAGGTCCATCTTTCGACATCTTATCGAACATCTTGCAAGCATCATTCACAAAGGATAACAAAATCAATATCCAATCCAAGATTTTTAAATAACCTATAAAATTCTCTTTCTCGCAAAGTAAATTTCATGAGACTACGGAGCAAATCACTCGCAAGGACCGGAAGAAGCCGACGAACCCGTTTTGATCTCTGGTGAATCCAGCAACAGTTGCTGCTCATCAAGAAACCTCTGTCATGGAATAGAGAATGAGAAGCCAGATCCAAAGGAAGAGATAGAGAATGAGAAAAAAGAAGTGAGAAAGGGAAGAGAGAAGGGAGAAGGGAGAAGGAATGGCAGGAGAGCCATGTAGCGAGGGAGGAGATTGATTGGCTACTTATAGCCAGCCAAAAACCAGATAAGCAGAATAATTAGTAGGTTAGCTATTCTGTTGGAGCTTCACAATTAAAGGGTGACTAGCTATTTTAGCCAACAAGTCTCTTTTAAAGAGCCTATTGGAGTTGTTCTTAGACTGATGAATCTAATATGTATTTTTAGAAGAGCTTCTTCCTAATTGATTCCTCAACCTAGGTTAAATCACCAACGTTGACCTATTATGTATTGCAGCTTATACCCTACAAACTCTTAGGTGGAAGATTCAAATATCTTTATTTGAGATTAAGAACAATCGATTACATCTGTCAAGAATAAACTGACACCCAACAATGAAAGCATACAAAGATAGAAACGAGCGTATTCCTTCTTTGAACCTTTTGGTACGTATTGCTTCCTAACTATAGACCAGATCCACCGGGCGAGAGACTAAATTTTGCTGTAGAAGGCCTTGATAGTTTTCTTTATTATGTTTCTATACTAAAAAAAATAAATAATATAACCAAATGTGAATTGGTTAGTTCTCTTAAAAAAAGTCAAAGTCATGCTAATTAACCTCACAAAAAATGATTAGCCCCAAAAAATATCAATTTTTTGGGACCCACCTCAAACAACCAATTGTCCCCCCGTTGATTAATACTATGTTCTCTCTCTCTCTCTCTCTCTCTCTGTTCCCTTCTGCATATAAATCGAGAAACTTAGAACACCATCTCTCTGTCTGCGACAAAATACACACACAGATACACACACTAGAAGAGGGGAGATCTTCAAGAGGAGGAAGTTTGGTGTTGTATGTGAAAGAAGGAGATATATACATAGATATACATATTGAAAAATGTATGTGAAAGCGGAACCGACAACGGATCTGAATCGGAATACGGAATGGTTCACGTATCCTGGGGTTTGGACTACCTACATCCTCATCTTATTCATCTCCTGGATCGTCGTCCTCTCCGTCTTCGGTTGCTCCCCTGGCATGGCCTGGACCATCGTCCATCTCTCTCACTTCCTCGTAATCTTCTTCCCCTCTCTCTCTCTACATGTATTTATTTCTATGTTAATAGATGGGTTTGAGAAGGTTTGGTGATTTATCGGGGTTTACTTCTGTTTAATCACACGTATATTGATGTTATATCTAATAATCGATTCCTGATTGCTTGATCTGATTTGCTGTTTCGCGGATAATTTTCGATTGTAGTGTAATGATGAGGTATGATGTGGAGCTATTTCTGTATCCTCTAATGCTGGGTTGTGTTTCTTAGTGTTTGAAGTAAGGTTTTCAGCAGAGCTGATTGTGAGACGTTTGTGCTACAGATATCATAATTTGGGGTTAGTTTAGGTTGAGAATTAGTCAAAAGTTTTGTGCTTTTGTGCTCATTTATTCCTCATATGAAAAATGGCGAAACTAGGGATATTCTTGACAGTGGACCATTTATTTAGGGTGCAGATTAAATATTCTTGGCATCCCCTTTTGCAAAGAACAAAAAGTTGAAGAATTTACTAATGTGGCATGGAGGAAGGTTTGAGTCATGTGGTTCATGGTGGATATTCGCTCACGTAGTAGCCTGGCCTTTGCAAGGTTTGTGTAGAGATTCGAGCTAATTAGCAAATAAAGATAATATTTCAGGATTAATTCTGTTGGTGGTGATCGTTCTTAGATCATAGTAGAAGTTCCATGGAAGCCCTTAGGGTATTTCTACCATGAGGGTATGTCCTTATAATGTTGAGCTTTTAGCTGGAGTGCTATCTATCTGAAATTAATCAAGTGCACAAGAGTAAAAGGGGGTTATTCCCTAGTGAAAGGCCAGAAGAGAAAAAAGAAAGGTTGTATACGTGTCTCTTGTGAGGAGAAAGTTGAGGTGTCTCCTACTCCCCATCTTTCCATCTCTATATGATTAGTGAATGGTTAAAGGCTCAGGACATTAACCTTGAGGTTGTGTTCGAATTTCCATTCTTTGCGGCGCACTGCCTAGTATTAGGTTGCAAAATATTAGGTCCGTATGACTGTACCCAATCTAGCATCCCCAGAACCTCATTAGGTGCTTCAAACCTCTGATATGGGTGCAGAAAAAAACAAAAAACAAAAAACAAATGACGATGTTAATAGTAAAGAAAGAGGACAATGTGTGTACTTAAGGTGTGCATATTACAAAGGATGGGAATGAAAAAGGAGATGGTGAATCCCTTCCAGGGGAGGAGGCTTCAAATGGGGTTGTCCCTATTCAATTGAAGACGTCTAAAGAGTTACAAGGTTAAACCTGTACACCTCCATTTGTCTCTGGCTCGGGTTTTGCAATTGGGTCGTTCTGCTTTATGAGGTACCACATATAGGAAAGGGAGGGGGTATACCTAGTTCTCATTTTATTGGTACTAGAATTCTCAACCTACGCTTGCAAGCTAGGGAAGGTTAGCCTTCTTAATAGGGCTATTGCTGCTAACTGAAAGTCTGAAACTGAGCCGTTCCTCGACTCGTTAGATGAGAATAGGATACCTTTTTTGGGATTCACTTATTTGATAAATATGGGCGCTAACTCTGAATCAAAAGAATCAGAGGTGTGGGGTCCTGACATGAACCTTTCTGTGACCAAACTGACAAGCAAAGTGGCTTGGCCAATAAGGCTGTATAGCACAAATGTGTTCCTACCTAAAAACAAGATTGGAAGGTCACTAGGTCAGTTGTAGAGCCATTAGTCTTACGGTAGTCACTCTATGAGGCGCTGGACCATTTTGAGTTTAAGGTCGAAATTCTGTTTGAAAAGCCAACTTTTAGAGAGAGTTCTCCTTCGATCAAAGCCAACACTTATCTGCACGCACTTTAGAGAATCAAGACGCAAGAGAAGAGGCACACTATATTTTCTTTGGAAATCCCCAAACGGGTTAAATAATCATGATGGGGTAATAATTCAATAATTCGAGCACTATACCGGAAATTGAGTGGGACCTTAGAACCGAATGGTGAATCATCACGCCATCGGCATAAGGTTCTCTTATGGATCCACGTACACACTGGTGTGCCGTGGTTGAATCTCACCCCCTTGAATCCACGAGTACGATGTGATGCCCCGGAATAATACACACCGGTTGCCTCTGGAATCCTCCGATGGGCTTAAACTGTTGTGCAGGAAGATGATCTCAGCCTTTGGATAGCTTTAATATAGGCAGAAGGATCCATCAAACTTCAATATATCTAAGAGCCGTAAAGAACTTGTCTCTTGAGGAATTCTCTTAACTATTTTGTACTCTTCGGAAGAGAATTCGGCGCAGATAGGTCTAGTGCTGAAGATTGTGCTGAAATGTATGGAGGGAGCAACTTAAATGCTAGTTTTTATTTTTCTGAACTTTTCACAACAGATCCTGGAAGCATGGTCTTCTTGCCTGAGTTCGAGGGAGCTTGACAAGATCTCAGCTCCTGATCTGCTCTGGCACTGCTTGAACTTTATGGATGAATACTTGGACATTAGCTGGAGCTGTTGGGCTTCCTTAAAGCTTGTGCCCATGGACAAATTCAACTTGATTGACACTCATGGACCCTTGCCAGACTTAACCTACACATGCGGAGTGATCATAATAAAATGAGATTGTCAACGTAAAATAGGACTCAGGACCCAACAAAAGTTGAACCAACATGATTGTCGAATTATGAAATGATTGTAATCTTACGAATCACTTGCATTATGGAAGAGAGTGCAGACAATGTTACAATAGAAATCTTAAAAAATCAGAACATTTGGTAAATTGCTTTTCTGAACGAATCAATGTTTAAGTGCATCAATTTGAAATGTTTTCTAATTTATAAACAGCTTCATAAACAGTGCAGGAATCGGGTGGCAGCGTACTTATTGCCCATCTTCTAATATAACAGTTTCAATGATTTCTTTTAGGTTACTTATCTCTGCTTCCATTGGAACAAGGGGACACCGTTTGCTGAGGACCAGGGTATCTACAATAGGTTGACTTGGTGGGAACAAGTAGATAATGGCAAGCAGCTTACTCGCAATAGGAAGTTTATCACTGTTGTACCCGTTGTCCTGTAAGTAATTCTTGGGAATGCATGCATTCTTACGTTTTATTGTTTGGCAGTGCCTAGTAGATTCTTTTTGGTTGGAAAAGTGAACATACGTTTTTAGAAATATATCTCCTTCATGAGATGGGCGGGAAACAATCTTTGATTGTCTTTTACGAGAGACATGGAAACTTTGATTATTAAGTGCTATAAAACTTGCGCGTTAGTTTTAGTGATCTCCTTTAGCCCCTAGTAATTTCTCTCTGCTTTTGGTTTGATTTGTAGTTTGGCAGGGTATGCTTTCCATGAGCCTGTACGCTTCTTTTCGTCCTTTAAATCCTCGCCAAAACAATAATATAAATTTCTATTGCATCTGATCATCAGCAGTCATGTGCCGGCTGCAATCATGAAGCGGTCAAGGGAGAACTTGCTTTCCCACCTATTCGTATTGCTTCTTTTCCAAACAAAGGATTGGGGTTGACCACTATACCTTGAAATCCGTAAACTCCCTATTGAAGTGATACCCGCCCTACCTGTAAGCGGACAACTAATGCGTGTAATAAATAAGAGAATACTAAAGATTCGAGACAGACGCTTTTCCAGGTCTGACCTCATGTACCCTATAACTACCTCGCTATTTGCTGCTAAAAACAGACTCTGGAAGAGTTTTTTGCTAGGATGAATGCAACGTGTTTGTATTTCCCATTGTATTTTCGTAGGGATGTATTGATTTCTTACTGAAGAGACCCTGACTATATAGTGGTATAGTAGGGCAATGTTCCATATTTTGACGTGATGACATGTTATATCCGGAGAGGCCTTTCGTATTTCCCTGCATGCGATGCTTGAGATTACAAAATTTCCGAAACTTGCACTATTTATTAGTTAGCTTACGCTTTTGTATCATTTGGCAGGTATTTGATAGCCTCCCACACGACTGACTACCAACACCCAATGTTCTTCTTCAACACCCTGGCAGTGTTTGTGTTAGTTGTTGCCAAGTTCCCGAACATGCACAAGGTTCGCATTTTCGGAATCAATGCGGATCAGTGAGCCATGGTTCCACTTAAGAATCCAAATTCCATGGTACTCTCTAGATACAAATATTTTTGGCCAAATGCGGCGATTTCACTGTAGCACAATGTCCCTGTACAGATGTTGATTCTGGAAAGATGTTGATTCTGGAAAGGGCATATCGTTTTTCTATCTTATGATCAATTATCTCTTGGTTATATACTGGAACTGATATATTCATTTTATGATCCTCTGTGGAAGCTAAACTCGTTCAAATTGATCGAAGCTAGAATCAACACTCTGAAAAAGTTAAATTGTGCTATTGCCTTTGCTTCACATATTTCTTTTCAATCAGTGATTGTGCCCATGTTGGAGCCAAGAGACTAAGGATTGCTAGGAAATTTCTTGTACAGCCTAATGATCTATCTAGCTGATAGAATAGATCGAGAATGGCTTACACCATTCCATTTGAAGCGTGGTAAGAAACCTCATGTCAGGGCTGTTGCTCCCTTCATATGCCTTACTGCTTCATCTAAATAGGTTCGGGCTTGGTCGTCGTTGCTGATAGTAGTACTCTACGTTCCCTTTTTCCATCCATAATCCTATGTCCGTACATAGTTTTTCTTAACCCCTCAAGCAGGGATGCATAGCCAAACAGTCTGTTGGGGCTGGCGAAAACATTCCTACTATACTTGTAGGGCTGTTTTTAGGATGTACAAATAGTTTGGACTAATGCAAGTGGGGAGAGTGTTCTTCTTGCACTTACTGTGTCTGAATTGAAATTGCTTTTCGTTTCATACGAATTCCTGTTGTAGGCTCTACTACTCTCCTACAAAATCTATTTCTATGTTGGGAAAGAGCAGGCTTGTACTCGTAGCATTAGTACGCTAATGCCTTGTTTTGAATTGCCTGTGAGATTAAATATGCGCGTAAGCAAGCACTGCTTAGGTTGTCTTCGGTAAATTTCATCGTTACATGTATTTTGCTCGAAAAAGGTTTCTCAACCCCTTTTCTATTGAGTTCTAATGGGAAAGGCGCCTCGTCTTCAAGGAACTAAGTAGTTGGACCATAGCTTGTCTGTTTGTTTGAAACTCAATAGTAGTATTTCATCTTTCGACGGGATAATTTGTTGATTTATTTGTACATTCGTTAAGAAGGTGAATCTATCGTGGCAAGAGGGTTTTAATGGATGAATTATAGCTTGGTTGGGCTTTCCCCAAATAAGAATAGAAAGTTTTGCTACACAGCTTTAAGCTTATTTCGGGTTTAGCCCTTGGTTGGCAGAGTGAGTGGGGACTTTTGTCTTTTAAGCATATGAGAGGAATCTGGTCTCGTTAATAGTGATTTCTAAATCATTAATTAGAAGTTGTTCGAGAGGTTGGATGAGTAATTCCAAGATTTGTATTGTAATCAAATGCTTTAATATGTTGTTCGAACATACCACGCCGTGTACTAGTTTCATAAGCGAATGTTCGTGTGAGAAACGAATATTAAAGTTACAAAACATATCCATATAACTTGTTATACTATGGACTATGTGTCTAATCTCCGAATCAAACGAGGCCTACTATTACTTTAATTTCATACTTTCATACTAAGGGTGCCTAATTTTCCTTTGTTTGGTTTATATTTGTACTTGATTAACAGAATTTTCATCCATTTTTAAGCATTATGCTGAAAAGAAGTTAAGAACCACTCATGATAAGAAATTTGACCTGTTTGTGCAGTATATTTGAGCAGTCTATCCATTTATCTGATCAAATAACTAAACTAATAACAAGTAAATTTGACCTGTTTATGCAATAAATTTGTTTGTCGCTTTACAATCAAGCAATGACAAAAATGATTGAGAGACACACCTAAAACTAATCTCAAAATTTAGTGAGAGAACCAAACATAGGATTAGCCTAAGTATGAAATATCTTGATATTAATCCAGTACAAACCAAACATGAAATTGTGTAGGATTCAAGACTAAATTAGTACCAGAATAAATAATATTTCAGTACTGTTAATTCCGTTTATTTTAATCTCCGAATCAAACGAGACCTTATTGTTCGACGGTTTTTTTGTCAATATTTATGAGAAGCGAACACATTATAAAAACATGGTACGATGTTAATACCTCGTACAGTGCCTGATTTCGCCTCAACCTTATAATCTTATGTTAGCTTGTTTATCATTCTTAGCCGTCCGAATAAATATAATATAGCAAGACATGTTAAAAGAGTATGGAAATTCATGCTTCCGTTTTGTTTGTTTTGAGTTTTGTTAGTATTACAAACAGATATACACTCACGTGGGATCCACACACACTATGATATCTATATAATAGTTGTTACTATATATACATCCCTTCTTATACACCCTTTTGACAATGTTTGTACATAATTTGGAACATTCGGCATATGAGCAGAATGATGAATTTGCTTCGAGACACGTTAGAATGTCGCTTTTTGAAAAATAGTATTCGTTTCTACCAATTGGTGTGCACTAGGTTGTAACGAATTTGTTTCGAAAATACAACGAAGCCCAATCAAATGATCTTCTACCGCGTTTGCATAAACGAAGGACAGATAGAATACTGAGTCAAAAATAAAATTAAACGAATCAGGAGATTGTTAAATTCGTTTTTGCAGAGTAACGAATTAGCAGTATAAGAAAAACAACTTTTAGAGAGTTTTTTTTTTCCCGATCAATTCAGTGTGTCGTAATGGCTGTGATCTGAGCTATATTTATGGACGAAGATACATCAAATTGCGTAGGATTATACCTGTTCGCGTCTGACCGTTAAATCAGATCATAAGATATCGCAGATTGCATCCTTTCGAACGAACACGCCCACATCAATCGGTTCACCTGAATAGGTACAGACCAAGAGTTGTTCGATCACAATCATCAGATGTGATGTACACCCTATCTAACGAACGCACCGTGTGACTGGACCGCCACACGTATGTCACACGTTGTACACGTCAGCACCACCTTACTGCCAAATCACAATAAGAAGGCGCCTCATGCCGACCTGCAAAGTGCTCCATCAAAGCGCAAACACAGCCCGCTGCCATGCTCATGCATGTGCGCATATGCAGATGTGTGTGGATGTGCGATGCACACAAGCTTTGACGATTCCTATGAGCCAAGCCATCTATTTTAGAGTTAAGCTATTAAAGTGAACTTAAGTAGCATGCTATCATATATATGATATTCAATTCAATATTTTCCCACCTAAACAACATGAGACAAAAATTCAAACTCTAAAAGAAGTCTTTTTAAGCATAAAGAATATTTTGATAAAATATTTAACTAAAAATAAATTTCAAGATATGAACCCCATCTCATAATGAGATGCATCTTCTTATTTTGATTTGGTTCGGTATGAAATAAACTTTTATAATCATGGAATCGACTTGATCATTATCCATCTCTTGACTCGAAATGAGAGTAAGTTTGAAAAATAAAAGAGAAAGAAATTTGATAATCTAGAATAAAGTTTAATTTGTAGATAAGTACACTATATACAAAATTTTAGTAGAACAACTTTGTGAATTGTAATTTTGTTTCCTCTAGATGCATATAAACTTTTCAACCTGATAAATTTTTTACTTTAGAAGTTCTTTATACTTTTTTTTAATAATTGGAAGTCTCCTAACTAATTTATGTGCACTTTGATTAATTTTTGAAAAATTAATCTTAAAATATCGTAACAGAAACTAAATTAAAATCAGAATTAATAACACTTAGAAAATTTCGAACTTAAAACCTTAAAAAAATAAATTTCTAAATCTTAAATATTGACCGACAATTCAATTCCTTGGGGAGGAGAGGAAAGGGTTGAGGTGAGATTATCAATAAAAGGCACATAAAAGACAGAAAACAACTTGCCTAAGGGCCAGTTTGGCTTGTGTTAAATATACAAGCAAAACAAAAAAATAGCAAAATTGTTTGGCTTCCAACTTGCTTATTTGTTCATTTAAAATTAAAAATGTTATAAATATCTTTATAGTGGGTCGAATAGTACTGGATTTGAGCGTCCATTGGACAAGACTTAGTGACTAAGTAAACTCAATGGGTTGAACTAATTAAAGCCCTACGTGGTCCGTATGATCTTGCACAACTAGTCTGTTTTGTGGTCGCTCGTTGTTTAGACATGGCCGAAGCAGTACCCGACTTGAATGGCCCGGATGGCATGGCTATGCTCGCTTTCATGTCTTTCAGGTGGCTCGGTCCTAACATGTAGCATCTGACTTGTGTTCGGTGCGTCATGCATAACGTCAAGAGTAGCTATGGTTATTTCTGACATTATGAAAACCGTGATCTGCACATGCTAGTTTATAGCCAAAGTTAACTCTGATTATATAGGGTGACATGAGGCAAAATTAAAATACAACGGATGCTTTTTCTCTCTCAAATATTTTTTTTGATTATCTCCTTCTTGTTCACAAAATGATTTAAGCATCAAAGTTAGTTCTTACTTTTGAAGTTCTAGAGAGATTCAGAATTTTTTTTGAATAAATTACAAAAAAAATGACCATCCAATTAAAAGACTCCACAATTTTATATACGCAAACATGTAAGTCGCCCCAACCAAACATTGTGTATTGCTTATTTTTGAAGCAATAAACAAGCAAACCAAACAAACTCGAAAGAATTCATGAATTGGAGCTTCCAATAGTATTCATATGGGAATTATGGTGTACATAATTTACAATAAAATGTACTGTGCATCACAACAACACCATTATAATTATAGTTTGTTAGTCAAAACGGTATAATTGTTTTTTATACCGTTTTGACACGTAATACGTCATGACGTGCATAACCCAGAGTGAGATCCCTAGATCTAAATAATGTGTCAAATGAAAAGGACTTCGTTTATAATTAAGGTGGTACTGCACCTGCAATATTTGGCCCAGTGATTATGCACACCAAGTGGCATACAGCACAGAAACAAGAAGGAAATATATACACATCTGTCTCTCTCTCTCTCTCTCTCTCTCTCTCTATATATATATATATATGTATATATATATATAATAATAAAAATGTAGGGTGTAGATCTAGATGGATTGACTATAAAGTAGAGGGGGTGAAGATAGGGAATGGAATTTATTCCTTAGCACACTAGCCGAGGGGAATGTTTGT
>JABCMJ010020597.1:0-13215 GCA_014822125.1 Arbutus unedo | reverse complement strand
GCTTCCGAAACGCTACAACTCCAAGTCTCGTGATTCCCCTTCCTGCTGTTCTTCGTGGATCGATACTCTATCTTGCCGCTTTACTGGTTTTCTATATTCTAGAGGCAAAGATCAGTTTTAAATAATTAAAATACTGATTTGGCCGGCGCATCAGCGACACTTTTGCCGGTCGATCAAAGCTCCAATCAGGTGGCTGCATAATAGGTAGAAAAATCAACATCTCCTTGAGAGAGATGAAGGCCTTATCACATGATGTAGTCCACTCAAAAGGAGATTAGAAAAGACCAGCATGCCCAAGAAAAGACCGGATGCCTTTAATGCTTTTTGGGATTGGTAGATTAGAAATAAGGCCAATTTTGGTTTTGTCTATCTCAATCACCTTTTCAGGCACAATGTGACCTAAAACTATGCCATTGGTGACTATAAAATGATATTTCTCCCAATTGTTGAACGGTTCGATACTTAAGGCCCAGAATCAGTGACAATAGGGCCCTATAAAGTGATACGTCTTTTTTCTTTGGGATGGGGTAGGTATAGTTGCTGGTAATCAATTTATTTCTGTCAGGGGTAAGACTGTCAAAGGGGGCCGGCTTAGACGTTGGAGCAGTTGGCATTGTGATTGGAGTATGCTGTCTATTTTTGGCTGTTAATTTGGTTGTCCAAAAGGCGAGAATCGCTTCAAACAAGGGTAATTAGATAAAGGAAATATATATGCGCATGCGTGAACAAGCCCCATTTCACTTTCTTAGAATTCTGGGTCATGAAACCAAAACTCCAATTTAGTGAACATGGATTGCCAGTGAGATTTTGCAAATTCACAAGGAGAGAGAATCGCTTCGGATACATCAGCAATGTATGAGGTATTTATTTGGAACTGTTCACTATTTCAATGAATATATACATATAGACTCGATCATCAGATTATCTTTCTTCAGAGCTAAAACTATGACTTGAACTATCATCCACTCCTACTGATCTACTTCAAGAATTTACTGGCTTCAGTTTCATTCAATCAGAGTACCCTTTTCTGCTGCTACTTTCTTGTTCAAGACTCCTCTGTCGTTGCATCGCTTTTCAACGCCATACTGCAACCTCCAGAACTGAATTGCCACCCCTTGTGGCAGCACCCACTGAGACTCCCTCCTCCACCATCACCCTGAGTGTTGCCGCCTCTATCTGTTGCTCCTCCGCCATCACCCTGTGTGTTGCTGCCTCCATCTGTTCCTTCACCGCCATCGCTCTGTGTGTCACTGCCTCTATCCGTGCTATCCGTGCTATCACTGCTATCCGTGCTGTCAGTTGTTGCTGCAGTTCCCAATTGAGTTGGAGTAACACCTTCTCTCACAAACTCAACAAGGAAGTGACGCGAGTTTAAAGGCCGGATAGGTTTATAAAACTTAATCATATCCCCTTCTTCCAAATTATGCTTAGTGATGAACTGATCATTTATCAGAAACTGGAAAATACCCTGATAGTATATGATTTTTATGCGCCAAAAAATATTTAGATGATCAGTAAAATAGAGCCTCTCCATGTCATGTGTCTCAGCAGGGATTCCAACTGCAGGGAAATGATTGCTTACTTCTTCTGCCGGAATGAAGAGCCTTTTGAGCAGGATTTCTGCTTCCGTCAATGGCAGCTGAAACAAGAAATCTTCAGGCTCAAATTCTTGGATAATCTCCAGATCTCTTCTTTTCACAATTTCGACCAGGTAATAATTCTTGTCAGAAAGTGGGACAGATTTGTAGAAACGAAGCACATCCATAACATCCAAATGGTTCTGTAGTACAAAACTCCGCCATGTACTTTCCATGGAGAAGAAACACCCCGATCGATCATACGCCAGTGTCATACACCAATCGAAGTTTGTACGGTTGCAAACCACTATCTTCTCGTAAAGGTCCGGATATTTGAGCAGCATAGGGAAATAGTCTAAAGCTGCTTCCACAGGAATTCCAAGCCTGCCTAGGCCAAGATCTTCAGGAGTTATAAACACTTCAAAGAGAAAAATTCCCATCTTTTCACCAACTCTGGTTGGGGAGCCAGAATACGCAGGCATTAGAAATCTGCATGGGTGAAGAACATGGTGAATTTAGGGCAAAACAATGCAGCTTAGCCTGAAATACATCAATTCAAAACGAAGGGAGTATTAGAAACAATGAAACATTCTCTAGACCTACTGATCTTCGTTGAGGAAAAAAAAGATTCGGAAAGAAGATCTTTGATCTTCCAAGCTTTATTCATTTAATTTTCTCGGGGTGACTAGACAATGTTGGAATCATGCATGTGGAGCAATTTTTCGAAGGTTAGGGAAAATGGTCTGGAAGCCAAAGAAATAATCTCTGTATATGAAACAAAACAATCTGTTCTTTCCAAGAAACGCAAGAAAGAATAATGTTGCTATGATTAAGCTTCTCTAGTGATTTCTTAATTATTTCAAGCACAGAATCCATACGTACCCAAGAATCTCTATTTGGAAGGCAAGAAAATAAATTAACGCCCCCCACCCCCCCAACCCACCACCACACACACAACCACCACCACCGACCCACCCCACAAGATCACCTGATTTTCCAGAGCACTATAGCCCTTGAAAGCGCAACATACCAATCAACTAATGAGTTCACCATTCCACTGTCAAAGTTGGTCGGACACAGTTAAAGGAAGAATAAGAACCGTAGATTCTCTGTTTGAAAGGCAAGAAAATTGAAGAATTTAGAAGAAAAACCCAACAGATTACATATGAGTATGTACTGCACATATGGCATATCAAAGTGTATGTGGATGTACAGACACAAATAACGTGTCAAGTTCGTCAAAGAAACCTTAAAGATAATCAGTTTTCTCCGTTAAGAACAAGTGTCAGGTACTTACTGGATTTCTCTTCCGGGGTGGTTCACAGGCACAACGTTGGGCGACCTTCCGCCATTAGCATCCGCTGGGTAAGATGAAGACGATGCATGTCCTTCTAATGATTCCTCTCTCCTATTCCCTTCTCTACCTGTACCAATGCCTCTGTTGTCAGACATTTTTCCTGATGGTTTCTTGAATCAGCACAGTAGTTCTAGAGAGGGAGGGAGAGGAAGAGGGGGAGAGAGAGAGAGAGCTCTGTTCTTTTGAGGAGGGGTAAATATATAGCTGTTGCCTGTTGGTATGAGTTTAGAAGGCAGGCTAATAACGGTTATTGCGGTTATAAGATATAGCAGTTGTCTACTTGGCGGCTTAATCATGTTCCCAAACAGCCACAAACCGTCCTAAGCATATCTTCTTTTTTGTTTTGTGGGGTTTTGAACCACCACAAAAGGAAAAGCGAAGTTGTCATGGAATTTATCTAATTTCCCTAATTCCTCACTTTGTAAATAAAGCGCAAATGAAAAAATTTCCGATAACCCGATAACTGAACATTGATGTGAATTTCAAATTTCTACCTTGTAACCTCTTCACCATTGTCAGTGCCCATGAAGATTCTTCATTTCAGTGTTCATCTCCTGGAATCCAATTTGCTTTTCTCTTCTTTTTTTTCCTCCTCAGTTTCTTCTTCTGGCGCATAAAGAGCTTCTTCGTCGTCATGTGGAATTCCACCTCAGGTCGAAGGTTCTCCGACGCCAAAAGCAGTAGCAAGTGCGCGTCGGTTGGTAGACTGTCCAATGAGATTTTGATTCCAACAAAACCCTAATACCTATTCTCGCAATTGGGATTGTCAACCCTAAAAATTTGATCGAAAAATTCAGACCGAACCAATAATTTTGGTTTGATTTTTTCGATTTTGGTCCTGTTTCGGTCTAATACCAAATTGTAACGCTTCGATTTTTTAAAACATTAAATAATTTATTTTAAAATTTATAATTTATTAAAAGACAAGATTTATTACGAAAATTCCTTAACTATCGACCAAATAATAATAAAAACCAAATATAAAAGTGCGTAATTAAAAATGACCAATTTACTCCTTGAAATTTATATTTATTTCATAACATAAAAAATAAGTAGTAAATTAGAGCAATAACTAAGAGTAAGACATCTAGGTGAAAAGCTCCTCTCCATCGACTCCCGGCACTTTCTATGCAGTTTGCTCCTCCGTCTATTCATTTTCATCTGGCATGAAACGATAGGAATAGAGAAGTTGCACCAATAAGTAATGAAACTCAGTAGATAAAGTTATCCAAAAAATCAAACTCACAGGTGATACATCACGTAACATATATGAACTCTAAACAGATGAGATACTAAGCATGGATTAAGGCATAACGGTAAATACGAGCAAAAACACTAACACCTTGGTAAGTTTTACTAAATCATTTTTAAGTTTGTAGATACATCGTAAAGTATATCATATCCTTACTTAGACACTAGCATAGGGTTCTTAATTGGCATTGACCAGTCCTTGGCTACCCGAGGATTACAATTCAAATCATAACCCGGCAAGGAAATAACATTCTACCACTCTGTCAAGTCAATATCTACCTCACCCCATCTACATCCTGCGAAGATGACGTCAGTAGGTCCAATCTCTACGTACTTTAGTCACTTCTCCTTCACAGACATCCCCGAAATCACATCCTATCGTCTCTAACTCCGCGTAGTAGGGGGCCTTAAATAAGAAAACAACAGATATATCATATCACGCAAACATGTCACACCAGACCAACCACGCCAAGTTATCAATTTTCATTAATCCTTTCCATACAGATTTTTACAGTGTTCTCTACTTTATAACGCACACTCAATACCCTCCGTTGCTTTATTCAGGTGTCAGTTGGACCAGTGTCCCTTACGTGAATCTAAGTTTTCCCAAAGTAACCCCAAAATCACATATGAAGTTATTATCTAAAATCTACAATTCCTTAACGTCTTGGTTCTTATACAACTGTTCCACAAACCTCGAGCAACCTTAACGTCTTGGTTCTTATACAACTGTTCCACAAACCTCGAGCAACATAACAGTTGAACTCAGAACAACCTCAACCTCAACAACTACAACTACAACATTAATCCTCAACCACACCTCATGTGCAACGCCTATTATATTCACTTCACGTAAACATGCTTAACTACCACGGATTCTCAACAACAATTCTATGTTCATAACATCTACACATGAATACATGTGTAAATGGTGAGACTTTATAATCAGTGCTTGAACAATAAGTAAAAACAGAGCCTGAGACCATAAAACATAGTCTGAAATTAATCCGATTAATCTGACAAAATTATCTATTTTTTAACAGATCGCTCGAGCGGCCTATAGCTGAAAAATTGGACAATGGACAGAATTTGGCAAAATTCAAGAGATCGTTTGAACAACATATGATTTTGTTTTTATTTTAAAATATTAAACAATAACAACAAAAACTATTTTATTAAATAATCAAGTAATAATAATAAATAAATTGCTAAATGTTAAAATTTGTTAAAAATAAATTAAAAATTTTAGAGTTATTACAGATATTGAGAAAGGGGCATCTATAGACCTAAGGTCTAAAGAGTGCTATTATTGATGAGGCGGTTCTAATTGCTGTAGCTTAGGAGAGATCTTTCATTTACCAAAAGCAAAAAAATTATTACACCAATTGAAGACAATAAACCCATTGAACCATTGCGTACAGGTTTAGCGTCTTCTAAGCTAGGCTTAAGCTAAAACTGTGATTGATGATGAGTTCGATCTGGGTTGGTTTGGCCCAAAAAAGGCCTCCACCCTCCCTGCATATCCAAATTTGAGTGTTGTGGATTATCTAAATGGTGCCCTGTTTCTTTAGTTCAAGGCAATCCATTAGTTAAGGTCACTCATTTCTTTAACACCAACAATCCCCCATCTAGACACCATATAAAAGGTCCAATTTTTTCAACTTCAAACAATCATCTTCTTGAAAAAACAGAAGGGAAAATAAAAAACTTCAAATCGGTTGTTTGGTTTTTGGCGAGAGCGTTAGAAAGGATGGGGAGGATAGGGATAGCGATACGGTTTGAATCTATCAAAGGAGACATAAAAACCGTGACGTATTCTTAGGCAGACGATCAATCATTTTCTAAATCCAGGTAAAAAAAGCTTAATGAACAACCAAAAGAACCATCATTTATAAGAACCGATGTATATATACTATTACCAATCCATTTTTGCAATAAACAATCAGAGAAATATGTTCCCATAACTACTTTCCTTTCTTCCTAATTCTTAGGAATTTACAAGGGGAGCTAAGTCACCACTTTCTTACTCACTGCTCCTCTTTCCTGGCTTTCTTTTCTTCATGCAACACAGCACTCTCCACCTTGAGTTTCCCTCCTCCATCACCAGCAGTACCACCTTGTTTTTTGTCGCCTGGATTTCCCGACTGGGTCGGATTAGTCGTTGATTGAGTTGGATCACTCATAGAAGCCGCATGTTTTTTCACAAACTCAATAAGACAGTGCAGCCTGTGTAAAGGCCGGATAGGTTTGTAAAACTTAATCACATCCCCATCTTTCATATTGTTATCAATCACAAAAGCCTCCTCCAGTACCAGCACGTAGGTATGACTTACGAATACGATTTTTATGAGCCAACTCTTGTTCTGAGCATCCGTAAATCGCATTCTCATCTCATCTTGATTCACACAAGGGAAATGATTACTCACGTCCTCCATCGGAATAAGAAGCCTCCTGAACCCGATGCAACAACCGGTCAATTCCAGCTCAAAAAGGAAATTCTCGGGCTTGAATTCAGGTATAAATCTGATAAAATCAATAAGGAAATGGTACGGGTGTGTACGCAAGACAGGCCTGTAGAACCGAATCACATCCTTAGCTTCCAATTTGAACATCTCAACAAGCTCCTTCCACAAATCGCCTTCGTTCACAAAGGCCTTTTCTGAACTATCAAACTTCATTAACAAGTTCAAACTGACACGGCCAGTAATTTGTACTGTCCTCGCATAATCGTTTTCGCAGTTGGGTAGAGGAGGGAAATAGGGCGATGCTAATTGCACTGGAATTGAGAGTCTCCCCCGTTCGAAATCGAGCTGAGTGAAGCTCATTTCAAACAGGAAAATCCCCATGTTTTCACCAACTTGGGTTGTGTTAGAAATACTAAAGTTCCAAATCTCCTGATTTCTGGTTTTGACAAATTCGATCAGGAAATCAGTTTCGAATGATGTTTGGACAGGTTTGTAAAAGCGAATAACATCCATAGCTTCCGCGTTATACCGATGAACAAACCGCTGCCACCATCCGCCTTCTATTTCGAAGGAGTTTTTCACAGGATCAAACGACAGTGATACAGAAATACGGAGGTTTTCTTGGTCTGTTAGTCTTAAATTCACCCAGAAATTACTTCGACGATCACATAAAGGATGGAAACAGTCGAATGCTATTTCTTTCGGAATTAAGAGTTTGTTTCGTTCGACATTTCTCCGAGTCAACGTCATCGCAAACATAAGAATTCCCACGTTTTCACCAACTTGGGTGTGGTGAGGAAGCAATGGATAATTTATCCGAAATAAATTATCCAAAAGACTTTCGCCGGCCGCCTTAGATGAGTCTCTGCAAAAGGGAAAGAATTAAGTAACAGAGGAAGAACCCTTAGAAAACTCTGTTTGGGTGACGGGAAAATTCAAGAACTGAAATGGGAAACTCTACAGACTACAGATACTTTGAATCTATTTTCGTATGGATGTCATTAAAGAACCATGTTTTCATAAATTAAACCCTAATATCATGATTTTTCTTGGTGAAGAACAAGTGCAGGTACTTACACAATTTCAGTTTCGTTTACAGATTGCTTTCTTGGATTTGATGATGACACGCGCCCTTCTAAACAGACATCTTCCATATTCTCCATTATTGCTTCTTCTTCTTCTCGCTCTTTTTGAATATCAAG
Source organism: Arbutus unedo (assembly GCA_014822125.1). Lineage (NCBI taxonomy): Eukaryota > Viridiplantae > Streptophyta > Magnoliopsida > Ericales > Ericaceae > Arbutus > Arbutus unedo. The sequence continues at coordinate 5,363 of JABCMJ010020597.1, read as the reverse complement.
CATAAAAATTCCCATGTTTTCACCAACTTGAGTTGACTCAGGAAGCAATGATTCGGCACTTTCGCCAGCCAGAAATTCCCATAATTCTCTGCAAAAGAAAAGGATGAAACTGAAGTTATTTCTTTGGTTTCCCTCTCATTTTCCTTTCCCCCAAACAGATCCAACGGACCTCTAGTTGTCACATGCCTGCGTAGATGATAGAATTAGGTCAATCCAAGAATGTCCAAGAATCCATCTAATTTGTCCTACTATATTTTGAACCCTCGCCAAACCAATCAGCTATAGTCAATGTGTGTTGAAAACGGTAACAGAGGAAGAACCCTTAGAAATTCTGTTTGGGTGGCGAGAAAATTCAATAATTTGAAATAGGAAACTCTACAGAGTACGGATACCTTGTCAAAACGTCAGTATCTATTGCACATAGATATCATAAAAGAAGTACGTTTTTGTAAATGAAGAACAAGTGTGAGTACTTACAGAATTTCAATTTCATCTTCAGATTGCTTTCTTGGAAAGGGTGTTGATGCATGTCCTTCTGTACAGACATCATCTACATTCTCCATTCCTGCTATCCTTTTCCCTGTTGTATCTGTACCAATTACTCTGTTTTCATTCGTTTTTCTTGTTTCTTTATCGAATAAAGTTAGTAGTTCAGAAGGCAGAGAATCTTGACACACACACACACACACAGAGGCGCTTTTGTATCTCCATTCCTATATTTTCTTGCCTCTTTTCGCTTTTTGATAGCTTAGTCTTGTTTAATTTCACGATGTGTGACGGAAAAATAATTATTATAAGTTGTGCAATTTATTTTTAAATTTCACTTACAAATTATTGACATTTAACTTTGATGATTTCAAAAAATGGTGATGTGTTCTAAACTGATTCCTACACGCAAGTCCAGTGGCCAGGGGTGATTGTCCGGCCGAAGACCCTCCGACGATCAAATTAGAATCGTTTTGAGAGAGGATAACAAAATGTAGATCGAGAATATGAATGATTGCGTACCTCATCTCATGGGCGGGGATGGATTTTTAGTGTTTTAGAGCAAGGAGCAATCTAAAGCAGTCGAAAAAGGAGCAATCTAAGGCGGTTGGACTGTCATTACCAGCATCCGTATTCTATCTGGGGAGAATCATCACCTAATCCAGCGCACAATCTATGAGATGATGAGCAATCAGAGAGGTCGTCTTTGGTATTACCCAGTGATAAAGGGTGGCAACGCCTCCCCTATCTTGTATTCTTTGCGCTATCTGGAACAGGTCTAGATAGAAGTTGGCCGACCAAGAATGCTTGGCAAGTCAGTCGGCCATATCCCGGTCAGTCTGTGGGGTTTCCTATTTGCTTGTCGGTCTTGAGTCCAAACTAGGCTCATCAAACTTCTAACAGACTATACAATTCTTGTCCTTGAATTTATGTCAAATTTAAGTTCTAAACATTTTTACAGATCTTGTGAATTTATGCTAAATCTATATTGGGTTCTTGTGATTAGAGAGAGATATATAGCATCCAGAAATGTGATGTATTCTTAGGCGGACATTCAATCTTTTCCCAGATCACTTCAAAACAATATCGCTTTGAAATGAAAAAGAAAAAGGACTGAAAATTATTTTTTTCCCAGATCCAGGTAAAAAAATCTTAATGAACAGTCAAAAGAATCATCATTTTTGCAATCAACAATCAGATAAATGTGTACCCATAGGTAATACTAAAAAAATTCCTTTCTTCCTAACCACTTTCTCACTCACTGCTCCTCTTTCCTGGCTCTCTTTTCTTCATATCACATGGCAATCTCCAAATTTCCTCCCCTTGCGGCCACCGCTGTGTTTCCCTCCTCCACCACCACCACTACCACCTTGTTTTTTGTTGCCTGGATTTCTCGACTGGGTCGGATTAGTCTTTGATTGAGTTGGACCAGTCGTAGAAGCTGCAGGTTTTTTCACAAACTCAACAAGATAGTGCAGCCTGTGTAAAGGCCGGATAGGTTTGTAAAACTTAATCACATCCCCATGTTTCATATTGTTATCAATCACAAAATCCTCCTCCAGCACAAGCATGTAGGTCTGAATTACCAATATGATTTTTATGAGCCAACTCTTGTTCTGAGCATCCGTAAATCGCATTCTCATCTCATCTTGATTTACATAAGGGAAATGATTTCTCACGTCTTCCGACGGAATAACAAGCCTCCTGAACGCGATGCCATAACTGGTCAATTCCAGCTCGAAAAGGAAATTCTTGGGCTTGAATTCAGGCATAAATCTGATAAAATCAATGAGAAAATGGTACGGGTGTGCACGCTGGACGGGTCTGTAGAACCGAATCAAATCCTTAGCTTCCAATTTGAACGTCTCAACGAGATCCTTCCACAAATCGCCTTCATTCACAAAGGTCCTTTCTGAGCTATCAAACTTCATGAACAAGTTCAAACTGACGCTACCAGGGTCAGGGTCAGTAATTTGTACTATCCTCGCATAATCGTTTTCGCAGTTGGGTAGAGGAGGGAAATAGGGCGATGCTAATTGCACTGGAATTGAGAGTCTCCCCCGTTCGAAATCGCGCCGAGTCAAGCTCATCTCAAATAAGAAAATCCCCATGTTTTCACCAACTTGGGTTGCGTTGGAAATACTAAAGTCCACAATCTCCTGATTTCTGGTTTTGAAAAATTCAATCAGAACATCAGTTTCTAATGAAGTTTGGACAGGTTTGTAAAAGCGAAGAACATCCATAGCTTCCGCGTTATACTTATGAACAAATCGCTGCCACCATCCGCCTACTATTTCGAAGGAGTTTTCCACAGGATCAAACCTCAGTGATACGGAATAACGGAGGTTTTCTTGTTCGGTTAGACTTAAATTCACCCAGAAATTACTTCGACGATCACATAAAGGATGGAAAGAGTCAAATGCTATTTCCCTCGGAATTAAGAGTTCGTTTCGTTTGACATTGCTCTGAGTCAACGTCATCTCAAACATAAGAATTCCCACGTTTTCACCAACTCGGATGTGGTGAGGAAGCAATGGATCGGCACTTTCGTTGGCTGCCTTAGATGATTCTCTGCAAAAGGGAAAGAATTAAGTAACAAAGGCTAGACCTGTTCATAATCAATTGACTTGGGCATAGAACGGTACAAGATAATAAAAAAACAGATCCATGATCTTTCAATCTCTTCTTTTTCTTCTTGGCATGAAATTAAGGCTTTGTTTGGATTCTATTCCTGGAAGGATTTATGAGGGAAAGAAAAAAGATGAAACTACTATTATTTCTTTGGTTTCCCTCTCATTTTCCTTTCCTCCAAAAATCCATGATCCAAACACACCTCTAATCCATCCAACAGACCTCTAATCCATGATCCATGACAAAATCAGAAAGATGCTTAATTGTAGCAACATTGTTCTTGGACGTTCTTGAATAGCTGATTCTATCGTTTACACTGCCATGAAACAATTTATGGGTATGTCAAAATGTGAGCCCTTGCCAAAGCAATCAGTTAGTGTCATCAATCATGCCAATGTGTGTTGAAAATGGTGACAGAGGAAGAACCCTTGGAAAACTCTGTTTGGGTGGCGAGAAAATTCAAGAACTGAAATGGGAAACTCTACAGATACTTTGAATCTATTTCGCAAGGATATCATTAAAGAACTATGTTTTCATACATGAAACCATAATAACATGATTTTTCTTGGCGAAGAACAAATGTAGGTTCTTACACAATATCAATTTTGTTTGCAGATTGGTTTCTTGGACTTGATGATGATGCATGCCCTTCTAAACAGACATCTTCTACATTCTTCATTCCTGCTTCTTCTTCTTCTTCTTCTTCTTCTCGCTCTTTTTGAATATCTGAGCCCGCTATCACTTTCCCTTTTGTATCTGTATCAATTTCTATGTTTTCATCCATTTTTCTTGTTTCTTTCTTGAATGTAGTTTGTAGTTCAGAAGGCAGAGAATCTTGAGAGAGAGAAGAGAGAGAAGGATCGTGAAGATGGGGTAAATATTAAGCTGTTGGTGAGGTGGGACTATATAAGGCAGGCTAATAACGGTTTTTGCAGTTATAAGTTGCAGCACTTATCTATTTGGCGGCTTGATAATGTTTTTGCAGCTATAAAAATCTGGTTTTTTTTGGGCAATTTATTTTTAAATTTTCACTTACAATTTATCAACTTTTAATTACAAACAAACTACACAATTCTTGTCCTTGAATTTATGTCAAATTTGAGTTCACAACAATTTTGTCTTAAACGTCCCTTTGGCTACCAAGATGAGAAAAGAAAATAAAAGAGTGATTTCTCTTACAGCCCCTTTGGCTACGAGATGAGAAAATAAAAAAAAAGTATGATTTCTCTTAATGATGAGAAAAAAAATAAAGAAATATGATCTCTCACCACCTCATTTGGATAGACAAAATTAGAGAGATAGTGGTTTCTCTCAATTTCTTATCTATGTTGTTTGGCTAGCATACATGAGAGAAAAGAAATGAATATGTCATGTTTATTTTACAAAAATACTCTTTGTAGTCACTATACCAGAAAAGAAAAGAAGGTTAAAATTGACAAAATAAAAAATTAAACTTTTCATGGTTTCGTTTCTCACGAAATCTCAGCAAAATTGGTGAGAATCAAAATAAGAGTTGTAAGGGGTTCTCAATTCTCACAATTTCTCACCTATTTGTTAATCCAAACATGGAAAAGAGTATTCTTTCTCTCAATTTTCTTTCTTTTCTCTTGAAAACCCTCAATCCAAAGGGGCTGTTAATAATGAGAAAAGAAAAGAAAGGAATATGATCTTTCACAATCTCATTTGGATAGACAAAATAAGAGAGATAGTGATTTCTCTTAATTTCTTATGTATGTTATTTGGCTAGCATACGTAAAAGAAAATAAAAAAATGTGTCATGTTTATTTTACAAAAATACCCTTTATAGTCATTGTACAAAAAAGAAATGAAGGATAAAGTTGACAAAATAAAAAATTAAACTTCTCCTTATTTTTTTTTCACAAAATCTCACCAAAATTGGTGAGAATCAAAATGAGGGTTATTAAGAGTTCTCAATTCTCACAATTTCTCACATTCGCTCACCATATCTCACCTATTTGTCAATCTAAACACGAGAGAGAGTGTTCTTTCTCCCAATTCCCTTTCTTTTCTCTTGAAAATCCTCGATCTAAAGGGAGCTATAAGTTTTCAGAGTTAAAAACACTACTCTTCTAATATAAACAAATAAGCTAAAAAATTCCAAATACCCATGAGTGGCAATTGCTATATATACTGTGAGAGAGGTAAAATTCAAATTAACCCAGTTAGGATTTTTATCTCGGCAAAGAGATACTATTATTGTTGAGGCCGGAATATACCATGTATAA
>JABCMJ010020596.1:0-14177 GCA_014822125.1 Arbutus unedo | reverse complement strand
TAATCCCACATTTATAAGTCATCAAATGTCTTATTTTGGTAATAGAATATCTAGAAATTTTTCCCTAATTGCTCACTACTAAATCTAGTTGGTTGTTTTCTTAGAGAATAAGGATTTACTAAGCATGATCTTTCCAAAAAAATATAGTTTCCTATTAAGGCCTCTTGCTGCTCCAGAAGGCTCTGGTCACCCTAGCCGATTGGCTACTCGATAGCGTTGTCCCAAGAATGCCCATTTGGTAGTAAGTCGACTGAAACCCTACACTACCAACACAGTCCATATATGCTAGGCCCAACATGGCCTTCATCTTGTTATGTTTGGCATCAGGTCGACCAAAGACACACACTATCGACACGGACCATACGTTCGAGCTCAACCTATCCGCTCCATTGTTTGCTCGGGCTTGGGTTAGCCCATCAATTCGGCTCACTACAATAGCTCCTCAACCAGGCATCGGCTCAACTGGCGGTTGATTGATACGTATTGGTCCAACTGATAAAGCTACAGTTGTACTAACAGATGTCAATTCTTAATTGGTTGTGTGTCAGGCCGTCGTTTCATCTTTGCATGTGTCATTTCGACACATTATTACCAGTCCGCTGAGATCTCGCCACGTGGTAGACAATGAATGTCGAATGTGTGGTGCTTCATTTTCTGTGCCATGCTTCGCTCCCCATGCGTATATATGCCTCTGGGAGAGAGAAAGTCACATTTCTCCTCCCTCAATCTCTCTACAATTCTTCCATTGCCATTTTTGATTTTTCAACAACCTTCATCCGTAAACCATCCATCCTTGACTTCAATCTCAAATCCAAGTAACTTCAAACTTTAGCATTTGGTTTTCATCATCTTAGTTCCATTTTTCGTGTCCTGACATTTGATTTCAAACTTCTGGGTACTGTTCACGTTCGAGCAGTGACCCCATAATCGTCCCATCACCCTTTTTCGTCGAACTTGTCCTGTCAATGTACTTCTCCGTCAATCTTACTCCATCGATCACCCCCTTAGTTAGTGTTTCGTGACCCTTTGATTTGTCATCTTACTGACATGATCGACTTTGGTTTTTTGTGTCGGTATTCTCATCTCTCTCGACATTGATTAGTTCCCTTTTCACCCATAGCTCCGTTAGGTATTTGTCAAGCTTGGCCTTACAACTTCACAGGTTTCTATGAGTTTTTTTGAATAGTGATGTCGGTAATCCGACTTGTAGAATATTTTAAAATAAATTTTGAGTTTTGCGATTTGTTCAGCCTCTATTACATGAGCAAGAAATACCAAACCTGGACGTTACCACCTTATGAGCCAAACGAGATATGGTCCCCTTATCCTAGGCTTTTCAGGTTCTGACAAGTATGCCAATGACATAGTGGCCATCACGAGCAATTTTGAGTTCAGCCGTGATGATGAGAGAGACTACTTTGTTCCCCGAGAGAAGGGTGAGCTCGGTAAGAACCGTATTATGATTTGTTATGCATGATCTTCTTCAAGTCTTGGTTCTAATATATTTCGTTCTCTTTCACAGACCCAATGTAGTCTCCTCATTATGCAGCAAATCCAACCCACCAGATGCCGAGTAGCGTTTAAGATTGATGCACACCATTAGGAGGTCGCTAGTTTGCTCAACTGCCTCCCCTATTATAAACATACTCTCTAGGAATAATGCGTAGAGCAGGACAAAATAAGCGCGAGCTTTGAAAAGTACTTGAACCAGCCTCCCCCTAATTACCCAGATAGCGAAGAGACCAAAATGGGGCATCTTGTCGAAATGACCCATCATTTGAAGAGCATCGTTGCTCAACTTATGCCTGATTCTATTGATAAGAACCCGTCAATGTCTACGACCCCTACTTTGGTGAAGAGCCTCAATAACCTCCCATCTTGGCCTACAAATTAAGAAGGCTCACTTGGGAGAGGATGTGAAATATGTGTTGACGAGGGTCGATAAGAGACCACTTCTTGATTGCAACACAATTGAAGATCAAGGGGTGGCTTAAGCTTTTGCTCGCTTGGTCCTGCTGTTGAGGGATGCGAAGCTGCAGTCAACAGAGATCAAGCCCTTATACCAAAATGCCCTCAAAATTTTCCTTTCAATAAGCATTTAGTCTACTTCTACTTTTCTTTTCTATCAGAATTTTCTTTCTAGTCTTTTTCCATTTTCTAGACTATCCAAACTTTGGCCTCGTTGAACCGTAAACTCTCTGAAATGATGCGGCTGACCAAGAAATTGGTCACCAAGCTCGCTGAAGAGAAAGAGCGCTAGGAGGAGCTAGAAGAGGAGGTCTAGTCCCAGAAGAAGATTTAGAGTCTCTGTCTTCCAAAGTAGATGTTGTCAAAGCGGCCAACGCTAAGCTCTTAAGGGAGGTGGAGTAGCTAAGAGAAGAGCGGAAGAACCTATCAAGGATGGCATGGAAACAAGGCTACAATAAGGCTAAATAGGATTATTTCGAGAAGGTCGCATTTGCCAAAGACGTGATTTATTGCAAGGGGTGGGTCGACGCTTTGAAGACTGCCGACTTCCCGACCGACTCTCCCATGTTAATCGATCCTCTAACCTTTCCAACTGCTGCCCATGTCGACCAAGGTTGTCCCACTCCAGCTGATGACTATGCTACCAACCATGCTGCCAAACGGTAATTTTGGCCCGTCTAATTTATATTTTTCTTCTTGTCTTTCTCTTTTTTTGGGTCGAGCCCAAGTGCGGCTTAATGTTGATGTAGCTGCCGGTACACTATTTTTGTCCTTTTAGTTTGAAATACAAGTGTTTTTATGGCCTTCGTGCCGACATCATGGTTTCGTGCTATCTCAGTTCGGCCACTATGCCATTCTTATTTGTTTTCTGCTCTTCTTCCTCCCACTAAGGATTTTGAGAGCTAGGACTTTTACAAGCCTCGGTTCGTTCCACCTATATACATCCGGCTCCTGCCAATCTTTTTGGCAATTCCACCAAATAGGTTTCAACAAGATTTTGGTCTGGTACACTTAGCGAGTTCCCAACCAATGCCGGCAATCCCACCGACGTTTATTTTTGCTTTGCTAGGTTTACGGCTCCTAAACAATGGGACCCCAACTGTCACCGAGCGTCATCTCGGTCGTTTAAAATTGATCTAGGGCTCCCATCTTTTGGACCCCTATCTTTAGTGAGTTATCCCTTGGACTTACTTTTGGGCGGCCATCGTACCGACATGGCAGTTTGCATAATTTAATGAAGTTTGAACTTTTTTATTGCATCATAAGTAAGGGAGCCAAGGCTCGTTACAAAAAGGTCTGACGAAACTTAAAAAGGCTCAAAATAACTCTTACAAGAAGAACAGTTACTAATGGTAATATTTCCTAAGATTTGTCATGTACCAGGGGCAAGGAATGGCCTTGCCTTCTATGTCTTCCAGTCGATTAACATCGGCGCCAACTTGCTCGATAACTTTGTATGACATCTCCCAATTGGGATCGAGCTTTCCCTCGGACTTCTTCTTTTTGTTTTCCACAACCTTGTGAAGAACCAAATCATTAGGCCGAAACGTCTTTTATTAAACACCCAAATTGTATCTCTTGGCTACCTTCTGCTCATATGCTGCCAACCAGATTTTGGCCGTATCATATTTTTCCTCGGCCAAGTCCAAATCTTTTTCCATGACTTCATTGTTCTTGTCTGGGATAAAGTTTTCCGTTCAGATAGTGGGTAGCTACGACTCAAGTGGGATAATTGCCTCCACACTGAACGCTAGTGCAAACAACGATCCTATTAATTGATGGGGGGTTATTCGGTATGCCCAAAGCACACTCGATAACTCCTCAGCACACTTTTCTTTTGCTTGTAGTCTTTTTTTCTTAATCACGAATACCACTATCTTGTTAGATGCTTCGGGCTGTCCATTCCTCTGAGAATAACTTGGACTGGAGTTGTAGAACTTAATCTTATGCTCAATGAAAAAATTACTTATCATCTCCCCTACAAATTGGGTTCCATTGTTCGACGTGAAAGCGCATGGAATACTGAACCGCGAGACTATGTTCTTCTAGGCAAACCTATTCACGTCCTTGTCTTCTATAGTGACCAAGGTCTTGGCCTCTATCCATTTGGTGAAGTAATCAGTAGTCGTAATCAAGAACTTGAATTCTCCAAGTGTCGTCTACATTTTTCTGACAATATATAGCCCCCACTGTGCAAATGGCCATAGACTGATGAGGGGTGATAACTCTTCAGTCGGTTGTTGAATGATTGGTGCGAGCCTCTGGCAGCTATTTCACGTCTAAACAAGTTTTTGTGCATCCTCTTGCATTTTGGGCCACCAATATCCATCAGTAATCGCTCTGTGGGCTAGAGAACGCCCCAAGAGTGGCAACCACAACTGTCAGCATTAATCTCCTACAAAAAAATTTGTCATGAAAAGGTAGACACATTACAAGTACAGTCTAGAAAATGACCGTCAGCAAAGTTTGGAATCGAGGAGACCCAAAATCGAGCGGACTTATGAATTATTCATTGGGCCTCTCTCTTGTTGATTGGGAACTTATCACCTTTGAAATATGTCATTATTGGATCCATCCAGCTTGGACCAAACTCTGCCATAAGCACCTCTGACGACTGACATTCCTCAATGTTGGGCTAAGCCAAGGTGTCGACCGAGATTGTCCAGAAGCCAACAGCTTCGGTGACCAAAGCCACCCCGACTAAACATCGGCAAGTGAATTAAGCTCCCTTGCTACTTGTTCAATTATGATACCTTTAAATTTGCCAACCAATTCCTTGGCCCTGCTTACATACATTCCCATTCGTTCATCCCCAGTTTCATATTCCCCAAATATCTAATTGACAACTAGTTGTGAATCGTTGTGGACGACTAGTTCCTCCACCCCTAGTGCTTCTACTATTCTAAGTCCGTCCAAAAGTGCCTCATACTCAGCCTCATTATTAGATGCGTGGAAGTCAAGCCGAATAGAATGCTTGTGTATAACGCCCAATTATGAGATAATTAAAATGACCCTGCTCGGGCTTCCTAGTTGTTTGAAGCTCCATCGACATAAAGCTTCCAAATACCCTACCCCCCCCCCCCCCACCGGAACAAGGACCAAGCAACTGTCGGTTCGCTCTGTTTGGCTGCTTGCTTGATGGATTTATCAATGGCTGCTTGCGGATTTGGCCGAGGTGAGAATTTGGTGATAAATCTTCCAGGACCTGGGTTTTATGGTCGTATGGGGCTGATAACAGATGTCAAAATTGGCCAAATCAATACCCATTAAGATATTTTTCCCGACAGGTTAGCCTTTCGTAACAAAGATTTGAGTGGGTATTCGATCAAGACTATTATGGTGTGGCCTTGAAAGTAGGGTGTGAACTTTCTAGATGTCGTGGCAAGTGCTAGAATTAACTTTTCTAGAGGAAGATACCTGGTTTCAACACTGAGCAGTGTCTTGCTCGCATAGTATCATAGACTACTTCCTAGCTTGGCTTGCTGGACCAAGACCGAGTTGACTGCATGAGTTGAGACTACAAGATATAGATACAAAATTTTCCCTTTTTCGGGCTTGGTCAGTAGTAGTGTCGAAGCAAGATATTGTTTTAGCCGAGCCAAGGCTTCGTCATATTCTACGCTCTAGTGAAAATTTTGTCGACTGCTTTTATTCAGACCGACTTACAATTCGATTGAGAGCAGCTTCCATTCCTGTTAATGTATGTACCTCCTTCATTGTAGATGGCCGAGTGAGCTGCTAAATCATCGTAATCTGACTCAGATCGGCCTCAATCCCACTTCAGGTCATCAAGTGACCGAGAGATTTTCTTGACACAATGCCAAACACACACTTGGAGGCGTCCAATCTGAATTTGTGCCTTTTTAGTATATTGAACACCTCCTTCAAGTACCTCAAGTGATCTCCACTCTCGGCACTTTTGACGATCATATAACCTATATAGGCTTATATTGTGTTGTCGAAATGTTTCTCTAACATTTTTGTGATCATCCGCTGATAGGTCCCTCTGGCATTCTTGTGATTGAAGGGCATAATTGGATAACAATAGAGGCTTCTAGTCATGATGAAAGCCTTTTTGTCCTAGTCTAAGCCGAACATAGCAATCTGATGGTAGTCTCTAGGTATCCATAAAACTCATATGCTCATGTCCGGCCATTGCATGGACCGACTGATCAATTCTGGGCAAAGAAAAATTATCGTTCGGGCATGTGTCGTTCAGGTTCGTGTAGTCCATGTAGACCTACCACTTACTATTGTTCCTCTTGACTACAATGGTGTTAACCAGCCAACTCAAATATTGGACTTCCTTGATAGTTTCAGCTTCTAGCAATTTGTCTACTTCTTCGATTATTGCCTACGTATGAATTATGGCCAATTGACGGGTTTTCTGTACTACTGGCTGACACGTCAAGTCGACGTTGAGTTGGCAGCGATGGTTTTGGAATGGAAACTGGCAGTGGCTCCTCCAACTCCTGGGCTACTTCTCTCTCTCTCTCGTTAATATTCTCTTACTTCCTCAATCTCAATATACTAGAAGGTGTGAAGTGTGAGGGTGAGAGAAAAGGGGAAGGGTCCAATTTATAGGGGAAGGAAGAGTGTAAATCAACAGTGGGGAGAGAGATCAGGGAAAATGGATGGCGAGGGAGAGGAGATGGAATGTGGGAGAGGGAGAGCTGCCATAGCAAACTGAGGTGGATGGGAAGGTTAAGCTGATAAGAGAAGGATAGACTAGTGATGAGGAAGAAGATAGGATTTTGCAGAGGTTGGCATGGGAGGTGGTGGTTTCAGTGAAAGGGAGGTGGTGGTTGGTTTACGGGGTAATTACGGTATACTATACATATACATATAGATGTATACATATTCTAACATTATACGTGTAAATATCATTTATGCACTTACTATATGTATTTATAAGTATAAATACATTGTATATGGAACATGGACACATATCAATACATGTATAATCAGCATGTGTGTGTAAAAATGCATATGACTAATTTAAATACTTGAATTTAAAATAACCATTCATTTAGAATATATCTGAGATGAGTCAAATTAAAATTATGACACATTATAACTCATCTTAGAAGTGGTTTGAATTTGACTAAAATTTAGAGTGGATGGATTTAGATGAGTTATAGGTTTTGATTTAAGATTGTCCCCGCTATTTTGAACCCAGAAAAAGAACTAACTAAAAGCAAGAGACTTGGACAAAGCAGCAAAATAAACCAACTAAAAGCACAGATAAATTTAAAATTTCCAATTGAAAATTCAAGACCTAAAAGTCACAAGCTACAGTGAGGAGAGAGATCCAATTACGCAGGGCAAGTCAGATGTTTCCATCAGTATTGCTGAACTGCCATGCATTAGAACAAGAGGGGTAATTCCAAATTACAGAAAAACCAATCAACAGTTTTAATGCGAGGAAAAACTTCCATTATCCATCTCACTCATACAGTTGACATACAATCATGTGGGTTCAGATAATAAAACAATGTGGCATAAGAGTAGCACCTAAAATTCCATTTGCTGGAGTGTAAAAGAGACTGAAGCTGAATATAGATAAAAGTCAAATGAGATCAATGCCAGTGCCCGTAACAACAGCCCTAACACAGCTGAATCTCAATGGATCTCCGAGACCCCACTGATCCTCTGGAGTATCCATGGTTTTAAAATGCACCCTTCCTATTGGCGTATTTCCGTTTTCAGAAACAAGTAGGAAATGCAAGCTTTATCTTTCAATCCAGGGTTCCCAACGTCAATCTTCACCAGTAACCTCTCTTGGGCTTTCTGCTATTCAAAATCCTTCCAAGAGTGGCCAATGCATCTTGAAATTTACGGATTTTCATGAACCCCATTATCATTGACATCTCATTGTCTGAGAAGTTTTCCTTCTTAATAATCCTTTCAACAAGCATAATTAAAGTGTCCTCCATGGATAAGGCACAAAGTCCTTCAGCCAGCATATAGAATGAAGAGAACTCCGGTGTTATTCCTTTCTCCGTCATTTCAACTACTACATCAACAGCCTCTCCAATGGGTCCTCCACCTGAACACAGCCCGCGGAGAACAATTTTGTACGATACAGCATCCGGAGCCTCACCCTTCTCTTCCATTTCTCTAAACAGTCTCATGGCTTCTTTTGTTCTCTTCCGTCTGAAAAGTGCTTGGATCATGGGATTATAGGCTTGTGGGGCCAGAACCATTCCTTTTATCTGGATAGTTCTGAGGAGCCTACTTGCAACCTCAATTCTACCAGCTTTACATAATCCCTGTATTAGGGTTCCGTAGGTGACGACATCCGGTTCACACCCATTTGAAGCCATGGTTTGGACAATATCTGCGGCCTTCTTGATGTCCCCAGCTCTGCAGAAGTGAGAGAGCATTGAGTTATAGGTGAACTTATCAGGTACAAGTCCTTCCATTATCATCTGGTCCATAAGCTCCGCGGCATCCTCCATTCTCTTACTCTTATAAAGCCCATCAATTAGGGAGTTATATGTCACCTTATTTCTTGAAACACCCTGGAGTTCCATCTGATCGAAAATCTCCTCTGCTTCTTCAATCCTCTTGTTTTTGCAAAATCCGGCTATCAGAGTGTTATACGTTATTACGTTTCGTGCGCAGCCACTTGATTCCATTTCTTTCAATATGCCCAAAGCTTTGTCTAGTTCTCCTCTTGAACAAAGAATGTCGATTAGCATATTGTAAGTAAATTCATCAGGCTGGCACCCTTTGTTTTTCATTTCCCAGAACAATTCAATTGCAAATTTGTGATTTTTTGTCAAGCATAGTCCTTGTATGAGGGAATTAAACGTACAAACATCTGGTAGAATTCCCCTGTCAATAATAACGCGAGCGAACTCAGTGGCTTGTTCCATTTGATTCTCCTTGCACAAGTTGCTAATCAGAGTGTTGTATGTCACTGTATTAGGGGAACAATCCCTAGAAATCATCTGATTGAGAACTTCCATGGCTTCATCAAATTCACCAGATTTACACAGCCCAGATATCAAAGTGTTATACGTGTAGATATCAGGATCAAACCCCTCCTGAAGCATTAAATCCAAAAGCTCTAGAGCATGCTTAACTTGTCCAGACTTACACAAACCATTCACCAAAGTATTAAAAGTAAACTGATCGGGACGAAATCCCTCAACAAACATCTCTTGTGCTAAATTCAAGGCTTCCTCAATTCTACCCACTTTACAATACCCATGAATTAAAACATTAACAGTTACATTGCTCGATGCGCATCGAGCTGCTATCATTTCCTCTCTGATTCTAAACGCACCATCCAAATTCCCTTCCTCAATATATCCTTGCATTATGGTGGTATATGTTATCTCATCCGGTGCCAAACCATAGTTGAACATATCTTGGATCATCAGAATAGCAGGCCTAATTTGATGGGCTTTACACAGTGCCTTTATCAATATATTAAAGGTCGAAACATCGGGTTCAACTCCTCTAGTAAACATCATGGAGTGAACACTTTCCACTAGTTTTAATTTGTTTCCATCAACAAGAACATTTAACAGAAAATTATAAGTATACCTCCCCGGTACCACCCCAAATGCTTGTTCCATCATATCAAGAACGCCAACAGCGTCGTCATACAAATCTAGTTTTGCGTAATACTCAATGAAAATCAAGAAAACACCTTCGTTAGGGCCGCAATTTGAAACTCTCATATCCTCCAAGATTTGCTTCATTGAATCGAATGATCCAACGCGTCCAAGCTTTCTAATGATTTCCTCGTATAAGGACAAAGTGGGTTTGAAATTGGGCTGTTTGGAGGCCCAATCGAAGAGGTTAAGCGCGGAGGTTTCATCCTTTTGTCGGCGGAGGGCGTCGAGGAGCTGCTTTGTGGTGAAGTCTGGTGGGAGTTTGTGGGGTGGGGAGGGAGAAAGGGTAGAGAGAGGAGTTGAACTTGAGGCTGCGAGTGGGGAGAGTGCCTTATTGCGATGTGGGGTTACAGTGTAAATGGGTTTGGGGTATTTCCAGTAGAGAAAAAGACATGGGAAGTTTAGACTGTTGGGGATAGTAAAAAGGCTGGATTGAAGACAAGAAGAGAAATCCATTCGGACAATTCAACAAACACGTCGAGTGCTACATAACTTCATTGACTATGTGGAAGAGTGAGAGTGAGCAACCCAATTTGAAAGAGGGAGAAGGGTTGCAGAAAGTACTGCCGAAGGGCGATGGGATCATAGGTCATCGACTGCACATAAGATTCAAAGAATTTCTCATGGAGACAAGTTTTCTCGAGAAAATACGACCACTCCTTACCAAAGGCAATGGATAATCCACCGAAAGTGGAAGCTCTTCGGGTCCGTGCTGTGTTGCAAACAGAATGGGAAACAATGATGCTTATAATATTGTTAAGGGTAAATTAAACAGACCTCGTCTAAATTTTTTAATAAATATATCATCAATATCTTATAATTTAAAAATTACTCTTTATGATGTTATTTTTTTATAGTTAAAATTAGTTAAAAGTCATTAGTCAAACAAGTGAAATTTCAAGTTCGAAATTTTTTTCAATAAATTGAACTACAAAATAATTCTTATGGCATACGTAATAATATATGTTGAATTCTTGAAATTTTTTTAAAATCGAAACTCTGACGAGCCGCAAAAACAATGTTTGAGTTCCAATTTTAAAAAATTTAAGAAATTTAACGTAGCATATTTTGGATGTAATAAAAATTATATTCTAGTTTATTTTTCAACTGAAAATCTAAAATTAAAATTTCAATAACTTGACAAAAAGTATATAAACTAATTATAATAATAATAATAAATAATTGCATAATAATTTTTAGGGTAAAATATACTGATCTTTCTTGAGTTTCTAACTATTGTAGGGATCTTTTTTGAAATTTTAAAAAATATAATCACCTCTTTTATTTTTTAAACTATTAGATTATTATCCTAGTGGCCTTAGTTTTCATTAACATCTCTTAGTTTTGTCTTTAAATTTGTCCATTTTGTCATTTGTTCACACTCAGTCCCTTAATATTATTTTTAATAATTTTTTTGAGGAATTGTTTTGAGATTTGACACTTTGACTAGAAGCAATTATCTTTTAAAAATAATAAATATATCGTGAAAAAATCTATAACATTAAAAGATAAAATATTTCAGAATGCTCTATGCTTATTCGATAAGAGTATAATAGTAAAAAATTATGATAACTTTTATTTTAGAAATAAATTTATTTTATTTTTTCCAAATTTTTTTCGAAGTGCAAGTAAGTGCAAATAACTTAATGTTTTGGAATTGAATTGCCGTAGATTGATTATTCTTAGTGAGAATATTTTATTGGTGTCTTTAGTCGTGATGCGACTTTAGCCAAGCATAGCTTGAATCATAAGGTATCTTTAGCTGAGCAGTCTCTTAAGCCGAGTTGTGTCTTTAGCCGTCATGCATTTGGCCAAGTTATGTATTGAGCCGAGTTATATTTCTTAGTCGTAGCATTTCTTTTAATAAAGTCTTAGTCA
Organism: Arbutus unedo; assembly: GCA_014822125.1. Taxonomy (NCBI): domain Eukaryota; kingdom Viridiplantae; phylum Streptophyta; class Magnoliopsida; order Ericales; family Ericaceae; genus Arbutus; species Arbutus unedo. The sequence goes on along the minus strand of JABCMJ010020596.1, from coordinate 2,703 downwards.
TGTGTAAGTGAAGCTTATGAAGTACTTTGTTATGGTACGATGTACAAGAAACATAATGTTTGAAAATATGACTGACGGAAACATGATTATTGGGATTGTTAATGGTCGAAAACACAATTAGCATAGTGGGTGGAATTGTTATCGAATGGAAACACCTTAAATTGGGAATATTTGGTATTCACCATGACGTGGTATGTGGTCATGCTCAATAGTGTGTGATTTGAAAGTGGAGAATTTATGTATAAAATATGAGAACAACACTTAGGATATATATTTGATGGATAACGCTTGGGATATATTCAAATCATTCTTGAACTTAGACTTTAATATTGTTTTACTTTACTTTTACTCTCGTATTTATCTGTTACAACTTCCTATAAATTGTGCATATCACATCATAATTCATCTTGTTATAATTGTCATACACGTATGATTAATGCACGAGTAGTCCCGACCCCTAAAGGCATACAGCGTATTGGCTACAGATGGATATTTGTGCAAAAGTACAATGAGAAAAATAAAGAGATATAAAGCACAACTCGGTTCTCAAAAGATTTAGAATCGATTATGATAAGACATATTCTCTTGTTATGGATGCTTTAAATTTAATCTTTTGATTAGCTTAGAAGTTAAAGAATGTCTGGATTTGCGTCTGACAGACATAGTTATAACATACCTGTTAGGAAAAAATTTGATCTTTACTTAACATAATCTCACTTACATAAATAGTAAATTTTTATTATGTAGGTCGGACCCATTCGAAATATAACATATTTCTTAATTACATCTTTTGGTAAAAGAAAACCTTTTGATTCCAACTATGGTAATTTTAAGAGCTAAATAAATAAATAACTTGAAGTTTATTTATTTGAGCATAATTCATGTTGAATCTCTAATTTTTAGTGAATATTTGGAGTATACAAAAGATTGTGAGAAAACGGCATCACTGCTAAAAAGAAAGCATCTGAATTAGGTTGGCACCCAATCTTTAGCCAATCATATGCTACCCACATTCAAATAATATATATTAATTGTGACTGAACCCATATAATGGGTTGTCCATGTATCTGAATCGAGAATGAATCTGGACTGGAATCAAGTCAAACCGTAGTTCTAATTTTTTTAGCTAAAGTATTTGATATTTAATATATATATATATATATATATATATATATATGAGGAAAATTTTGACTTGTTTCTCAAGTGGCTTGTGGTCATGCCTGTCGAGATATGTCCAATTTTTAACTTAAGTAAATTAATTGCAAATATGCTTAAGACCTTAAATAGCCAACTTGGGCTGAATTTTTTTTTTGCTACTAGGGGCACAATTCTTAGGCCTACGAAGGGCAAATTTTACAACTCGCAAAGGGGGATTTTTCTTTTAAGCCACAAGGGACATTGTGGAGAGCCAAGTGAGCAGTCCATTTATTTTTTTATTATTTATATACTTTTATTTTTATGGATCTATTTGTTTTTATATTTTTATTTATAAATCGTTCATCATATGGCCACTAGGAATGTAATGAATGTTAATAAAATTTATGAGGCCACGGGGGACATCAATATTTTTGAGACCGCGAAGGGTGTCAATATTTTGTTGAGACCGCGAGGGGTGTCAATAATTATTTAAAACCGCAACGGGTATCAATATTTTTTGAGACTATGGGGGGTGTCGATATTTTTTGAGACCACAACGGGTGTCAATAATTAGTTGAAATCTTGAGAGGCGTCAATAATTATTTTGAGACCGCAAGGGAGTCAATAATTTTTAAGATCATGAGCGGTGTCGATAATTAGTTGAGACTGCGAGGGGTGTCAATAATTATTTTGAGACCACAAGTGGTGTTAAGAATTTCTTTTGATACTATAACGGATGTCAATAATTAGTTAAGACCGCAAAAGGTGTCAATAATTAATTGAGACCACAAGAAATGTCAACATTTATTGACGAAGAGGGAAGTAATAAACAATTAATGAGTAAGACCAAATAAGCAACGGTATATGCATACAAATTACGGACCCACCATGTGATATAATATGACTTGGTGTTAGAAAACTTTTTTTAATGAAACCTGATCCAACAGAAGGTATCACATATGTATTTTAACACAAATTATAATGAACACCAAGTCATGAATATTTTATCAAATCACTGCTGGTAAAGCCAAGTCTTCAGCAACTGATGGGGATTTCAAATTTATTTTTTTTGAAACTCGACCACAGGGTCTGAGACCAAAAAAAAAAAAAAGTTGTTTTATCAATAAATGGTTTGAAAACGCCCTGAATTTTTGGAGACGATACAAATCTCTACACCCATTTTTGGCAGGGTTTTAAAAAAAGATAATGAATTATCTGCAATGGGAGTTCTCGTAGGATATCAAAACTTATTTTGTTTTGATAAACAGATTTTGGATAGATCCAAATCTCTTTGGGTTTCCAACTTTATAAAAGAAGATAAAGAATTTGAAAAACTTTCAAACGTGAAACCCAGAATTTTAAAGAAAGAGAGAGAAAGAGAGAGAGAGAGCATATCAATTTTTTTTACAGCTGAGAGAAGAAGAAAATTTTATATCTGAATTCGTCAAGGTATTTTTTTTACAAGTATGATACCCTTCTTTTGTTCGTCTTTTTCTTCTCTGTTTGCATTAGGATTGTTCTGATGTCTTCCTCACTTTGAAATTTCCGTCAGTCTCCCCTCTTTTT
>JABCMJ010020585.1:0-37960 GCA_014822125.1 Arbutus unedo | reverse complement strand
CCGGAATATGGAATACTGGTTTGATTTGACTGCTACCGGAGAAGAACGATGGAAGTCAAATTGTTTTCGTCGGACTACGGGCTAGGGTAAGGTACGAATTGTTACAATACATGTGTTGGTTTGGATGATATTAACTCAGACATGGTATATTTGAAGGTCATGATACATTTTCAGATATCATGATAAATTTGAAGGTTATGATAAATTTGCTGAAAAGAAACAACACCTACAAGTCATGGTACATTTTCAGATATTATGGTAAATTTGAAGGTCGTGGTAAATACAAGTAAGAAACAATACCTGCTGTCCGTGGTATATTTGCATATATCATGGTAAATTTAAAGATAACGCACAACATCTGGTAAATTGACAAATTTCATAGTAAATTTGTAAAGTAAAACACTAAATCTGCAGGTTATAATAAATTTGCAGATATCATGGTAAATTTTTTGGTAAGGAACAACACCTGTAGATCATTGTATATTTTCATAAAATGATGAAGATGAAGATAATTACTAAAGATAGTTATGAATCTCAAACTACCACTTCAGCTAAAAATAATTACTAATTATGATTCCATGTTTTAAATCTAAATTAGTGCTACAAATTTAAACTTAACAAATCAAGAATTAACTAACTAAAAGATAAGAGGATAAAATATCCCTAAAAAATAATGGTAAATTTGTCAAATCATGCAAAAATAGGATTAAAACATAAGTTCAAAAAATGAATAAGATAAAAACCTAAGCCGCAAAAGTAAATAGGACTATAATTTAAATTACCAAAAACTTTTTGTTATTTTATTTCCGAATTATTTACACTTTATCTATGCCTTAGCTTAGCACCTGGTTAAAAGCCTACATGGATGCCCGTTTATGGGCTTCTGAATTTACCATTAACTCATTTTAGGTGCCCGTATACGCTAACAACGGCAAAATTACCAAATTTGTTTCAATAATCTATTACTATTTTATTATATATACCAAACACTACAGTTCTGCAAAATTTATTTCTGTCCATATCATCTAAATACTTTTACAAATTTCCCTTATTATTCAAAAATCTATAATCAACAATCCATAGTCTAAAATTCAAAAAATAATTCTCTTCATTAAAGCCTAATACGCCTCCGTGCTCTGATTTTGACTTACCATAATGGGGTAAACAATATCCCCCGTCGCTTCTGAAAGTAGTACAAATCTATATAACAAGGATTACAGGGCTACCATCGACATTGTCGGGAAGCCCTAGAGAACGGGCGGGCACATATTCACAATTTCGTTAAGGGAAGAAAAGCAGGAAAACAGAAGCGATGGATAGACAGTTAATCTGGTAATTTCTCATTTCTACAAGAGAAAATTATCGATCATGTGTTGTACAACATCAGCTCCATCAGAATTCATACAGTAGGTTTTAACCTGCACAGATAGAAAAGAAAGAATTTGTCAGTCACCGTATAGACATTGAATCTAAGTCACGTTTCACGTTGTTGTATGAATGCCAAGCAGTAACAAACTACATAGAGGAGAAGTGTTTATGTGAACTGTGGTTTACGAAGCTTTGGTATGCAAAGGGATAAAGCCGAAATGCAGAAGTAATAGTTTGCTGGTCAGGCAAGGGTATAACAGCAGAGGCTCCCAAGTTCAACTTCAAGGTGGTATAGGAAGGAAAATTTCCTTGCTCTAGACACTTTTTTTTTTATGTCTTGTGAAAACAGCACCAGGAAAGATATCGATATAGCAGAGGAAGGGGCAGAGCAGGAAAGTTGCAGGGTGCCGTTTTGCGGAAGGGGACGGGAACATGACGCTACTCTGGCACGATCTCTACCATAGGTGCAAAAGACGAATGACTTAAAGCCAGAAAAAGAGGGGAAAACACAACATACGATACAGTAAACAGAATAAAACCATATCGAAGTCCAATTGTACCCTTTGATATGGAAAACACCTAAAGCATAAAGTGTTCCAGGAGACCCTGATAAATATGATGAAGAGGGTAACTTCAAACAAGAGATCCCATTTCAAGAGGTTGGCCTCGGCCCTCCAAGCCTGGTTCTAATCCTTGAGATTATGAAAAGGAAGTTTTAGTCATCTCTTGTGAAATTCAGGTGAAGGAAGGAACTTGCCTGAATAGTACTGTGAGCCAAAAATCTTTGTTTGCTTCCAGCGAAGTCAACATCAACCCTTTCCCAACTCATTTTTGTGAGTCCCTGGATCATTGCCTCTGCAATTATATGGAGTGAGTTAATAGTGACTTACATTTTACAACTGAAAAATACCAAGTATAAAGATTTTGTTCACATCTAGAACTCAGCATACTTGAACAATTAAGGACGAAGGAAGTGAAATCATATGGACCTTGCAATCTTCAAGTAATAGTAAGTTCTAAAATTTAATACATTCTAGACATTGAAAAGCAGACCACGGTTGCAGTTTTGTTCACTTCTTCAAATCTTAGCATTACCTCCAACTCAATTTCTCTTCTGCAAGGGCTTTCCAACTTCCGTTTCAATTTCATCTCGATGTCTTGGCAGTTGGAAAGCCCTTGCAAAAGAGAAATTGAGTTGGAGGTAATTCTAAGATTTCTTTTGAAGAAGTAATCCAATGCATGTATTCGAAGCTACGCAGATGCCGTAGAATGTTCCAATTACAATACCTGAACTACTCATAATTTCTGCAGAAGTTTTATCCACTGGAAGTTCTCTCTGCTTTCAAATTCTTCCAATCTTGTACATCTTGCTCAAATTCTTCCATTGACCATCACACAAGATACCTTCCATTTTTACTCATTTCCCTTGCTCTTTGCTTTTCTCTTTGATGTAGGATGAACAACCTCTGTTTAAGTTCTAATATTATGTGTGCTCCAGGGAACTTGCCCAGACATTATTCATGATAGTAATTGCATTTAGATTATTCACAATTTCCCAGACACAAGTACCATGTACATCAGACTTTTTCATCAAGACAACCAGAAAGTGCGCAAGAAACTTTCGTACAAATAACATTTTCCTCTCTTTCACAATTTCAGGAGAAACACTAGAATTTGAGAGAATTTCGTTCAGGCCTTCTAATTTCAATTTTAGCTTAGTTTTTAAAGGCAAAGTCATGTTTCTCATGGATTACTTTGACTTTCGATTTCTTAGTTTTCAGGTTAGTTTTCCTCCACAAACTTTTGTCAACAGCCTCAGAACACTAGTGCATGAACATGAACAATTTAAACAATATCTTAGCCGTTTCAGATAAAAGAGCAACTCTTGTAACTATTTTGAAGAATACAGTTAGTAGCTAACCTTCCATAGTAATGGTCTTGCCTCTATTGACTCGGGCCTCTAAAGAGATTTCTTCTCCAGTGTTGGCTATTTTTGCCGTCTCCTCGTTTAAGATATGCGGGTATTTATCACTTTTTGAAAGACTTTGGCGCTGAAAACAAAAATCCAGTGAGAACATTTGCAAGGACAGCTCAGAAGTTACATTAGGCTTTAGAAATTACCTTTGGAAGCTCACTTCGGCGCCGCAATGATGATGTACTCCATCCAACAAGATCTATGAGGAGTTAAGTTCTTCACATAAATTAGACCAATTTAACAAGAAGATAATGGCTAAATCTCCGACCATTTTATGGCCAATATTTTTAGTTGTGTATGATAAGCACGAGTAAGAATAAAAAAACAAAAATATAGAAGGATACGGTCAAAACGTGCATTGGCGTAGGCAACACGTCGCCTGAATGACTGTAAAGCAGATCTGCCGAGATAAGACATGGTTTGGAGTCAAAAGGATATCATTTGTCGACATACAAGAGATTTGTTTGTCTTCGAATAAAACATTGAAAAATAAGAGGGCTCACATAAATGGAAGATCATCACTATCGTTGGCCATCTGAACTAGAAGAGGAAGTTTTTCTTTATCACCGTCTCGTAAGAATAAATGGTTCCCAGTTCTTCCAAGGAACCATGATGCACGAGAAACTGCCTTCTCTAGGGTATAAATGCCACAAAATGCTGGGGCCTGAAAACACACAACTCGTAAAGATACAAGCACCATATAACACAAAGTGTGCTAGCATTTTATCATTTATACATGTCCATGAGTTTTGTGCCTTGGACCACTCTTCTGCAGATCTAACAAAATAACATCACCTTCTTTAGCATTCACAAATATTTTGATCGAGTCACCTAAAAACAAGATGCTACGGCTCGGACAACTACCTAGCAGGAAAACAGGGATTCAGCAAACAAAGGACACCACTAATGAAAAATAATTATGGTATAAGGCTTAAGCCTGGAAGGAACAATGCCATGCCAGAAGTGGCTTTCGCTGCCAAATATCTCTTCACCATTCATATATTCTCCTCTGGTGAATATCTCTTAAGAGTCCACCATTTTCCTGACAAGCATGGACATGGGACACAACACGAACAACTTATTCTTCAAAACTTAGGACAAGGACACGTTTGGGACACATCGGGGACATGTCAAATATAAAATATATTTATATGATCAAGTATCTTATGAATTCATATAAAAGTCAAAAATATTATCTCCATCAAATTAAGTTTAATACTATGAAGAGACAATCCAAAAGTACCTATACAAGTATACATGAACTAACATCTACGGAAATTCTCACTCCATGACAAGTTTAAAAATTGCAGTTTAACCTCCTACAATGTCCTTAGCTTGTCCCAAGAGTGCCCCCTACGCGTAGTATCCACAACTTATCCGACTAAACAAAATATTATAAAAGTTTTGATACTTATTACTCATGTTCAAACCATGTCCAGAGCGGGGTGTCATGTTTGTGACCAACACGTGTCCGACACAGATACTTGAGGCCAGTAAACGTGTCTGTGCTTCATAGCTATTATCAACTTATTTGTTTCTTGATGACCTCACAATTTAGCTCAAATAGTGAACAGGACTACTAGTTGGAAAAAGTAAGAACATTGTGCCCAACTAATGGCTTAAATTCAATTCTTTTTCCCCTGAAAGGAATCGTAGAAGAAGTCACTTCTTCAATTAGACATGCTAAAAGTATGATGACATTGAATTCAAAGTGTAAAACAAAAAATGATGGTCACAAAGTTTATAAAGGTTTTTAGAATTCAAGTCAAAATTCACACAGCTAGAGCATTTCCTAAAAAAATCCAATGAAGAACCATATTATACGTGAATTCTATTGATGTTGCTTGACAGACAAGCCACATCTTCATGAGAAATAAGAACAGTAACATGCACTAAGAAAAGGGAGAAAGAAAAAGAGAGGAAAGCTCCTATTCTGCTTAGAAATAGCTTGAAATAAAGACTCATAATATTAAGAGCCCAGAAGGGCACCCACACAAAGAAAATGAAGAAGTTGACAAGCATAGGCTAAATCAATTACCTGTTTATGCCCCCTTGAACCAAGATGAGGTGTTGCAAAGGTTATAAAATTCATGGGCTCCAGTCCAGCAATTTTGCCTTTGAATTTCTCTTGTGGCAACGAATCTTTAGATTCTTCATTTTCTTGAGAAGTTTTCTGTGTGATAACTGCACCAAATAGCTTAGCAATAGCGTATCTTGCTATCAGGCCACCAAGTGAATGACCTATAAATGATATCTTTTGAAGGTTTGGGTAACGTTCTATAACGGCTATAACCTGAAAGAAGTAATACTTGCTTAATTTCCTGCCGCGATAACTTCAATAATAACAATAGACAGAAGAAATCAAATCTAAATGAATCTCTAATTAACACAATGCATAAATGGAAGCAAATTGTGAAAACTAGGAAAATAGGTCTACCACACACCTCATCTGCCAATCTGTTTCCAGTTACATCAACCCCATCAAATGTCAATGTTGCAGGGTTGCATTCACTACCTGAACATAAAACATTATTTCAATGCAGAAAATATTAAAACCAGAAGGGAGTGAATATGGAGGTACTGACACAAATGAGCATTGAAAGTAAGAGTGCAACCAATTGATCAAGAGAATCCAAGAGCGTGAACAAAATTTGGTTTCGTAGATTTTCATGATTCCAAATAAAGAATAAGAAATCGTAATTTCTTTCCAAAAAGTTTACGCTACAACAGCTTTCTGGGATGGTTTAGGAGATCCAAAATTTAAGGATAGAAAGCAAATGCAGTTACTATATCTTATGGCACTGACTACTTCCAAAACACGAAACAGGACAAAGTAGAAATGCTTACGTCGAACAATATAAGGGGAAAACATGAAAGTAATATACCTACATGATTATGAAGATGAGTTCTGTCGAAATAATAGGACAGCACGAAATAAGGAATGGGTCACAGAACTCACAATGAACAATAACGTCTTGAGGATACTTCTTAATAAATTGTTTTGCAGCATATCTCCAATCCTGAGCACTGCACAAATGGAAGAACATAAGGAAAATAAATAAACATCCACCTATGTGCACGCAGTGATACTGTTCAAGCACAAGACATAAACATTTGACTATAAAACCAAACAAGCACTTAAAAACTATGGTCTCGCTAAATGCCTGGATGGCTTGCGAAGAAATACAAAGAGACAACCCCCAAGTCTTAAGCAACTGAAAAGAAAGTTCCATATCTATGCAGATTTATCATCAACCCACATATACAAAAACCACTTTGCCTCGCTTGTATGTAAACAATAAACAACAATTTCTTTCTACCTGACAGGACAAAGAAATAGGAAGGGATGGTTCTTTCATTATGTTGATAGAAGTCTAACTAGAGAAAGATCTCTCTATTACTTTGAGAAGAGAACTTTTGGTTTGACCGACGAACTACATGGGAAAAATCACCTTCTTTCTTTGATTTTCAACAAGCTTTTTTTGAAAGTAACAATTTTAGAGAGGAATGAAAGGCGGTATTATAGAAATTAATCCGTGAGGTTCAGTGATTGACCATACCATTGAGGTAATTTACTTCACTCTAAAACTAAGATATCTTTAATGGGCCCTGGTGCTATTAGTGCGCCACTAAGCGCCTAAACCGATGGTGCGACTAATTAATCATGTATAGCTTGATGAGAAAATCAACTACAAAAAAATAAAGTACATCAGATGAGATCAAATCTTTCTTACAAAAATGAAACAGATGTACTTTTCTCAACTTAGTTTTCTGTATAGATGATCTCTTTGTTGAGTGGATCATTGAGTAACAAACTGACTGGGCCCTCAACGGACAACTGGATGGTTTAGTCTCATGAACAAACCGGAGACAAGCATGATCTGAATCGCAAACCAAAACTCCGATTTGCTTGAACTCAACCAAAACCAGTTGGGAAAAGAGCTCAATTTGCTTACTCAAACCAAAACCAGTTAATTTGGACCGCAAATATGCCTAACTATAATTGCTGGCCACTTCCCGTATTGAATTCCAGGAGGTGTCAATCGCAATTCCTAAACAGGTAAAAGAATAAAGCAGAACCCAACGTATACGTGTAAGCGAAGCGCACAAGGACAATCAAAGCTCAGAATTAAGTGATAACGGAAAGGCTTCTATCCAAACACGTCATCAGCATTTCACAAACGCACTATGATTGACGTTCTAAACTCAAACTCCTGTTAATCATCAAAGAGCTCAGGAAATTGAATCACAGACTAACCTCCCAATAATACCATTAACCATAATAACAAGGTGAGTCGGGAAGCCATTTACTCCTGCCGAAACGGACTCCATATCAAAATTTCCACGGCCGTCCGATCTCTCGACGGTCGGAAAATCGTCGTCCGATCTGAAACATCCGAATTTCGGCATAAACGATCTCCTCATCTTCGTATTCTTCTTCTTCGTCTTCTCGATGCTCTCTCCATTTTTCTTCACCTTGTCTGAATCCATGTCCAATTCCTTATCTTCCGTTCATTCAACAGTTTCCGAACCTATTTGTAACTCAACGGAAGCCATTGTATATATAGTACACAATTATATATTTGTGTGTGTGTAGAGAGAGGGATGGAGACTTTGGTCATCGGTCAAATGAAGGGGTTTGGGGTTGGAAGCGTCATTGTAAAGAAGAGAGGTTTTTGGGTGTCGTTGTTTAACAACCGCGGCGGGGAGAGAGGGAGAGAGAGAGCGCCCACCAGCGAAGCCAGTACGATGGTACGACCCTCTAGAAACTCCTGAGACAAATTTCATGGGGATGGATCGATTTGGTCACAGCGGAAAATTATTAGGTGACGTTTGGTCGGGATTTATTTTCATTTTTACATTTCGAGATAATAATTCAAGGAAAATATTTACAAACACAAATTAATTATACATATTCAGATATAAATATGTTCAAAATTAAAAAATACATATAATTTTTTTTATAATCATGTAAGTTTCAAGTGCATTTAACGATTTCGTATCTATTTTATTTGAAAAGAAAAATTTGACTTATTCCAGATCTATCTATTTTTAGTTCAATTATATTTGGCTTTTCTTTACAATAATATAATTATAATTATAAAATATAAACATTATTTACAAAAAAAATTATTTGTTCCCCTCTCACCCAAAAAAATCATGTATAGTTAATCACCTTAAGGTGAGGTTTGGCCTACTTTTATTGTTTTGAATTTTGATATTAAGTTTTCTTAAAATTATTTATTTTCCATGATGAGCCTATCCAAAAAGATTACAGTTAAGAATTTAAAAAATTATTAGAAATAAAAAGACTCAAAATAATTTTATTCTCTTAGTTTGTTTTTATAAATTTGAAATTTTAAAAACTTAATTTTTAATCTCTTACTTTTCTAATTTCCCAGTGGAGATGCATAAAATAGTCAAAAAAAAAAAATTACTAAGAATTGTAAGAAATTCACTAACAATAACAATAAACTAAATAAAATGAAAAAAAAGCAAAGACAGTCTAAATTAGAATTAAGTATACAAACCTTATTTAATTGTGTAAAGAGCATCTCCAACAAAAATGTCAAATTTAATGTGACAATTGAGTTTTTAAAAAATAGCATCAAAATTAATTTCGACAAAAATATCAAAAGTTTTTGTTGGAGATCAAAAATTTAAATGTCAAATTATCACATAGACTATTAAAAAATTTTGACACCTCAAAATTTGAATAATCATTCGGTCACAACATAACTGCAATGAATCAATTGGTATTTGCAGGAGTATAAAAATAAAAAATTGATTTTAACACTTTTTTTTTACATACACATACAATTTTCATTTTGTTCTTACTCGTGTAAAATTACAAGACTATATTTTCATAAGAAGAATAAAAGTTCATATGTGCAGACCAGTTTTTAATTTCGTATAGATAAGTATGAAAAAAGTGTATTCGAATAAAATGAGAGTGTTAAAATTATTTTCTTGAAAAAAAACACATCGTGACGAGCTTACGAAACCATGTGCTCTAGATTAATGGGAAAATAAATTATATTAATTTTTAGAAAATAACAAAATAAACTTCTTAATTATCAAATATTTTGTTGTTTTTATCTCCCAAGTGGAGAATTTATGCCAAATTATCTCCCATAAAATTCATAAATAAAAATAAATAGAAAGTTTTAAATAACTAATGCATGTGTACATTATGATTTTCATTTGCAAATTCGTGTGTCCTTAAAAAAACTTCAATAGTGCGTGTAAAACTTATAATTAACCAATACTTTTTATTACAAGTTTTCCGAATTTCTCTTAAGATTTTTCGTGCAAAAGGTTGTAAATTGTATAAACTTGATTGTTCATTGGATTTTAAAGATAGTCATACATTTATAAGTAATTTATATAGTTATTAATGTCAAATCAACTTAATTATTCAACATAAAAACATTTTTAGGAAACGTAAGAAATGGATAATTTATATTACAATTGTGGAACTATTATGGGGTAAAAAAAGGGTTGATGGTTTGAGAGAGATGGTATCTTTCAAAGTATGCAAAGTAGTGTACTTTACTTTTGATAAGTTTAACGAACTTGTGTTCCTATTCTCTCTCATGCCCTATTTAACGAACAAATATGCGGTGGAAAACAATAACTAATGAGGACAAAATAGTCATATTCAACTAGAATTCTGTACAAATTTGTAAAAAAGTACAATAAAAAAAGGCGAGTCTAATTCAGACCAATAAAATTCTTGTCTAATTTTTACTTAAAATACCCGAACATTTATATCAGATTAATCGGATAGATCCTAATAGCTCAAAAGTGATCTCCGAACGGTGTGAATTGAATCCAGGTATTTGTCAAGTTTGAATTGAATGTTAGTTTTGATTTTTTGTTTTGGGACCATATTGTCCTTGTGGCGGCGGGGTCGCTCTCTGCATTAGTACTGTATATGGTAAGAATATGGACTTGGTACGCATTTTTGTTATTAATTGAGTTTGAGGATTTGAAGTAAGGAAAATGACAGTGTAACGAATTGGTCCCCAGAAAAGGGCCACCTGTCCTTTTTCATTTTGTTTCCTGCAAATTGTTTGGGACAAATTTGAAAATAATAGACTTTTTTATGTATCCTTGATTCAATACAATTCAATAAGACCTCATTTTATTGTATCAATCTTACTATTTTATATGCAATATTTTTATTGACGTTTTGTGCTACCGCGCTTTTTTTTCTAAATATCAAACTAATGAAGAAACAATAAAAACACAACTAAATTTTAACTTTAATTTTGCATATATTTTTGTTAAGATTACGAGGACTCCTCAATTTTTATTTTGTGACTTGATATAATAACTCTATCACTATAATTATATCATTATGGAATTAGGTACTAGTCGATAATAAACATCGTGTTCGTTGACTCTTTAAAATATAAATAAAAAATTACATAATCATAAGGAGTACACAAATTGACGAATTAGCACTATACTTGTATAATGTTTTATGCAAAATTCTTTATCTAGGACTCCTCAAAATTTGGACTTTAATTTTGAATATATTTTTGTTAAAATCACGAGGACTCCTCAAAATTCTCTATCTATACTCTATATTGATTATGTTTACATAGTTCATGTGGTGCCTTTTTCTCGTAAAAGTTTAAAAAGATACAAAATAAAAAATCTACGCCACTCGACCTTGTACTCCCTTGATACAAGTCTTAATTTGGAAATTTCTAACTAAGTTTTCTTTCCCCAATTATTTTTATCTATTAATTCTATAATCATTTATTACAAGATACAAGTTCTAATGCGCGTAGAAAAATATATATTATCACTCCGCACATTGTAGCCTCTTAAAATATCAAAAGAATATTATTACATCGTTCTATTTTTTTGATAATCGAGATATCAGGTCAGCTTGAAGTATGTCACACCTCGTCATTCTAGATAAAAAAAAATAATTTATTCCACCATTACTCCTTTGAAATCATCTCATAGAAAAAATGTGGATTTTTAATTTGGAGTCATCAATGACCTACATAGATGGTCTAACATCATCCATGACTCGATATCTAATGTAATTGTCGATACATAAGGTTCTCGAAGGTGTCTTCCTTTATTATATTATATATATACCCTCTTCGTCATCTCATAATTTCAAAGTCTTCAAGTGGACTTTTTTAAAGTCCAACTAACTTGTTTTCTTTTTTCTTCCAATTATTTTTATTTAATTTTTCAGATTCATTGTGACAACAAAAATTTTAAAAAATAAGAAAAATATGGAGTGAGTATAAAAAATTAGAAAAAAATACAAGTAAATCTATTTGTTTGAATTATTTTTTGTCATATTTTCAAATTAAACTTGACTACGTACAAACCATTCATGTATCTATTTGTGAAGTGTTAAGATCCTTTTTAGTAGAATAAATCTCTCCATTCTATTCACGTGGTGATAAAGAATGAAACAAGTGGTGACGGTCGTCACTATAACTATAAATCCACATTTCTATTCCTCTTTGCAGCTTTATTTTATGAGACAAAAAAATGTAACGAAAATAACATTAACTATTCCCTTCCACTTTAGACGCAGGAAAATTCTCACCGTCACCCTCTAAGCTATTATCTGCAAAATAGCAAAAAACGCATTGATTTCGAGAAACAGTATTGTATAGATATACATAAAAGTATAATAGGTGTCTTTAGAATGTGTATTAATAATTATAATTATTTCCATCGTTTATTGTGCTAGCATTATCCATAATCTATTAGGCTATGGTTGGAAGGATCGGTACATAAACGAAACACTAATTAAAATGGTTATTAACTACAGAATGTGAAATTCATGTCAGTTTGTACGAGGCTAGTACTACATATCTTTACAACTTCTTTAGCAAGAATGCAATTCTGAATTTAACTAGGGATACTAACTCTGTGTCTGTGACACTCCAGTCAGACTGTAGTGTTAGCTGTGAGGTCGGCATCTTAATAAGACGTCCGGATGAATGGTCAAGGGTCCCATATCGCTTGGTGGATGTAAGTTCGGTGGTATTTATAAGATTATGAACCTTTCTTGTACAAAGCCTTCTAAAAGCCATGATGCACCAACACTAAATGGAACTTTACAGTTAAGTGTGCTTGTCTTGGAGCAATCCAGGGATGTGCGACCTACTGAGAAGTCCATAAGGCTTGGGCGGCAAAAACGGACAATATTGTACAATGCAGGAGTAGGTCGTTACAAATGGTATCAAAGCGACCCGTGTACATGATCGAGTGTGGAGTCGAGACTTTGTTTGGTCACTAGAGAACATACCTAGGGGTTAGGCCGTGGTGACTCTAGTGTTCAACCCTTGCGATGACGCGAGGTCTTAAAAGTGAGAAGATTGTGATGTCTCGTCTTAGACTTAAGTATTTTGGGCCACACAGTTGGGCTCTAATAAGTTGTTGAGTCGGTAATTTACATGGAATGTTACAGTGTCCAAATCATACATAAATAGTTAAGTAACAATCTCTCATAAAGAGAAAGAAAGGACAGGGTTCACAAGAGAAACGAGGGATTGCCATTTAACTATTTTGTACATATAAGTGTTTGGTTGGGTTTTTTTTTTTAAATTTTTAAAAAAATTTTTTAAACTATATTTGGAAATTTTTTTTCCAAACATTATTATTTTTTTCCAAACGATATTCATTTTTCTATAAAAGAAGAGAGAGAGAACACTTCGAAAATGTCGAAAAAATTTAACTCTCAAATTTTTTGTGAAACACTTACACCAAATAACATCTCATAATTTTTTTTTTAAAAAATTATTTCAAAAATATTCAACCGAACACTCATAGTGTTTTCTTTTATTTTACGTTAATTTCCAAGGAATCTAGAAGTTATGTTGTCTGTTACAATTGCTTCTCTCTCGTTCTTTTTCTTCATGATCAACTTCTTTGTGTCTACTACCTAATGATAAGCTGAGAACTAATATACGTTATGAAAACCAGTATTCTGAAAATAACATATGTGAATTCATTTTTATTTCACTATCATTAAAATACCAACAAAACAGAATAATTTCTGAGATTAGTTTCACAACTACCCTATTAATATTAGTAAAAAATAGTGGAATTTTTGACAAATGCTTCGAAGGCGCGTTTCCAAGGCAAGGCAAGGCCAAGGCTGAGCTATCAAAACACTCAAAACTGTCAACTCGGCCTCGGTTTAATCTCAACTTACGCATCTAAAACATGAATAGATCGTTAGCACCACATAAACACATTGTTTCATGAAATGCTTTCTTTAAATTGTATTAGGCTTGGACTTTGAACAATATATAGCGTTCTTCTGGGTATTGTGGTTCTCAGTATTAGAGCTGTGTAAGGCAATGATTGTTTTATAGATTTGGTCTAGTTAATGCTTGAGTTTTAGTGGTTTGTTCTTTCTTAATATTTTTAATTTGAAACTTTTCGAGTACACTAATGCGGATTAAAAACTTTTACTTCAGATTAATCTTCTTTATAAAAATTAAAAACTCCTACTTCAGCTGAGATTCTTACAAGTGTATAGTGAGATTGGTCCCAAAAATTAATAATAAATAAGTACCTCTCAAACACCTCCCGGCTTTAGCCTTGAGGCTAATGCGGATGCTCGAAAACTATAACCCAGTGGGCCAACGCCCAACCCGAAACTGTAGGCGGAACTTTTTCTAAACGGATAATGCACCAGAGAATGTTGGACGTCTTGGGTTAATCCATGACTCGTTAGGAGTCGGTACTAGAACGGACCATTAGGAAATCGTGTGAGGGATGCTGATTCTCCCAACGGTCCAATACTTAATCCTCTTGGCGAACCGGGGCCGTGGACGAGAACCTTCTGGCCGCGTGGCGATAAAGGAACGGCGTTGAGAAAACCAGTAGTTTTTCGGAACCTAACGACGGCCGCCTCCTACTCCAAACTCTGTTTGGTTGCCACGAAATAGAAGGGAAAAGAACAGGAAATTTGTAACTTCATAGCAAATTCAAGGTTTGGGAGGGTTTCCAATTTCTTGTTTCTGTTCACGCCATCTCGATCAATCCTTCACAAGTTCCTGGATGCATAAAACTGCATCAGATTGCAGCATTTGAACCGTCTGTTGCAAACATCGGTTGATCAATCTTTCGCCTTCCAATATAACGCAACAAGATACGTGTCTGCCTTAGTTTTTAACGATTTGCATTAGTGCAATGGCAAAATGATTGCTTTCTAAATGACTTTATGCATTGATTCATAAGGAACACTAAGTATTTTTGTTGGACGCTTGATAGCCTAGGAAACTCTACTTGTAAACCTCAAGCCATTTAAATCCCAGGAATTGAGCCAGTGCAGGTAATATTAGCAGGCTTTTTTGTTATTGTTGCACTGTTTCAAATGAATATTCGGCCCTTCACAAGCACCGTGATCTTCAATTCTTTTGCTTCCTCTAGATAACATGTAAAAGTAGTTCAATTAATCCATGACTAGTTTTTGCATACGCGTCATACCTGCTACTTCTTGACACGTAATGTATGGAAGATATATGCATTTTTGTTTATGAAGGATGGTAAATGGAAGTCAATCCCGCTGTGGGTGCAAGTATGAAGAAAGGGGAACATGCATTTGAGAAACTAATTTTTTTGGACCAAGTAATTATGAAAACTGTGGTAAGCAAGCTGGATAGGTATCGGAGGGCTTATGCTTCTACTATCTGTTGGATGCAAATTTTGAATAATAACGCTTGTGGTCTCTCTACTTAATCCAAATATATCTTCTCATATGTCTGCTTGCT
Source organism: Arbutus unedo (assembly GCA_014822125.1). Lineage (NCBI taxonomy): Eukaryota > Viridiplantae > Streptophyta > Magnoliopsida > Ericales > Ericaceae > Arbutus > Arbutus unedo. The sequence goes on along the minus strand of JABCMJ010020585.1, from coordinate 22,846 downwards.
GCTGTTGGGGTTGAGGGAATTTCTAGACCCTAATTATTTTCCTATCTCTTGTAAGCAGTAATAATGCATGTTGTATTGTTATCTACAGTTTGTAGATGTTGTTTTGTATGATATACTAAAGATTTTTTTTCCTAGAGTCCAATTACTATTTCTAGACCCTAATTATTTTCCTATCTCTTGTAAGCAGTAATAATGCATGTCGTATTGTCATCTACTGTTTGTAGATGGTGTTTTGTATGATATGCTACAGATTGGTTAGTAATGTTTCTCGTCTTCCTCTGCTAGCTTGGTAGCTGTTAACTTTCTTGTTTTCCTCGTGGAGTTTCATAATCTCTGGAATTGAGATGAAATGCATCTCGTTGTAATATTGGAACTAAGAGTTCTCATTGATAAATTAGCAAGAAGGGGCCCTAACATGGACATGCATAGAAAAGATGAGAAAGAAATATAATATTAAACAAGGGGGATTCGTGTCTCTGAGTTTGAATAGTTGATTGGAAATGGTCTTGCGACTCCTGTACATAAAGTAGGAATGTGTCTCCATTTATGAACAAATTGAAGTTTGCTATCATGTAATATGTAACAATTTTGACCAGCTAAGTTCCTACTTTTTCTTATTTTAATATCTGGTTGCCTGCAGGTACATTTTGTGCATCTCAGATGCATGCCTTTCCCTAAGAGAAATGCTACGAGTACCGACACTAAATATGTACTAACTCATGCAGTAGATGTACGCATGTTAACCACCTCAATGAAAAGGTATTTCATGATTGGACCGATACATTGAGGTTGTGCCATATACAAAAAGTTAGTACACAAATTAGTGTCTTAAAAGAAAGTTTTCCTTTTTCAAATAAAAAATAAAAAAATCAAAGATAGCATTATTGTCTCCATTTTGATTCTGAGTACCACTTGAAAATAGTCTTTTTTCCACCTGTTTCAAATATCGATTAATTGTTGGCAGATATTTTCGTTAGTTCAATTCATTTTGGCTAATGCTCCAACCTTGCAAGGGCTTAAGCGATCCAAAAGATAAGGTGGCTAACTAACTTTCATGTATTGGCTTCAAAATGATGTTGATTTATGCTGGAAAAGCACAACTTTTTCGGGTTAATTATCAGCTGTCTGACTTGTTAAATTGGCAATGACATTTCGCTTGGAGACCACATAAGCCGACGCAACATGTGTCTCAGTCCTAGAACTGCAAACCCAATGCTTCCATTTTGTTTTTCAATTATTTTTAGCTGCCTCTTTGCAGTCACGACCTGCAATTTCCTTGTCTCACTTTCTTAGCTACCATTCTTGTAGGTTTATATCATTACTGGAATTCATTTGGGAGTTGCTCAATGTTAATATATCACTGGGTAGAATTGTTAGTCATATGTTTGAAAGCTTTTCTTTGTTCCAGAGTTTGGTTATTCTTGTCCTAGACTGAGAGTTCATGATTATATTTCCTTGAGTCTCCTATTTTATGTATGTCAGCCTAACAGTTGTGAAGTTCGCATGGTTTGAGCACCATGATAATGACAATCTAAAAGAACTTCCAATAGGATTGTGATGTAGCTACCTTGGTGAAATAGTAACTGACTTTGTTTCTTGAAGGCATGGAAGGATCATACAAGCCACTCAATTGGTGCTATAAATCTTAATTGCTGTAGATGGCACATTATGTATCTCCTTCATGAAGTAGTTACTTTCTTTAATTGTTGGTGGGTTGGGCTCTGCCTGAGACTTGTTTGTTGGTGAAGCCAATTTAGTACCGCCTCTATAAATCTGTATGCGACAAGTTAAGAAGCACAGTACACGTGGCACAACAGGACACGACACAGACACATTGTTCCATCATTTTGTTGAAAAATTAGGACAACGACCTGGTGTGTTAAATATAGGAAAATGTATATAGGTGGTAAAGATTTAGGAAAAGAACAAGAAAATTATTGCTATTGAAATAGATAAATCCAAAAACAGTATTAGCACAATCAAGATATAAAGACATCCATTGATTTTTGACCTCCCTAAACTTTTAAAAATTGCATTTTGATTTCCTAATGTGTCACCAGACCCGAGTGTGTCCGTCTAAAAGACATAACTAAAAGATAAGATCCATATTTGGGTCATTTTGGTTTGGTTGTCCTTCTGTTTTCTTTGTACTTAAGAGAAGCTAAAGAAACTCAAAAAGACACGGGTCATGCATGGAACATGTTAACAAAACATTTTCCGGAAACTCAATCATGACTTTTTGTTCATAATGCTTCAGTTTGTCCTTCCAGATTAGGTGTTTCTGTTTGTGTTCTACATTCAAATCTGGCATTGTTTTCTGTTTCCCATTGCCGCAACTACATTATGCGGGCATTATTCAACATGCATGGTTACTATATCTGGCATCTGCATTTGGCACCTATTCCATGTTGTGCATAAATGGAGACTGTGATAGACGCAGAAGAACTTGTTTATTTGAATTTATTCCATTCTGCAGTGCTTCAACTGTTTGATGGTTGTGGTCGTTACAGAACCAGATATGTAGCTTTTTTCCTGTTTGGATTTGCGTGGCAGCACAGTATCCAGAATGAAGCATGTTTCTTTCATTAGAGAGAACTTTTGTCTTTCCTTTGTGTTTTTTTCTCTGGGATGATATACAACCCATCTTTTGAGTTCTGTTTACACCTGTGTTTGTCCTCTGAAATCCAACCAAGAATTGAGTACGAACACCAAATCTTTGTTGCAGTTGAATTCTTAGTTCTAGACAAGGGCAGTTAACACTTGTATGGTGATTCTTTACTGAAAGCCTGACGGAGCAATACCCACATGGAGGTAGAAGGTCCACGAGTCGTGAACTTTTTTGAAGAAGCTGCAATGACGGTATCTGGAAAATAATCATCGGCTAGCTTTGTGCCAGTCGCAGCAACTTAGAGGATGCAAGGTTATCCAGAATGATTAGGCTAAAATTGTCTTTAGTGCTTTTTATGTCTGTTGTCAAATCCCAGGCTTAACTTTGGATGTTGGAGTACGGTAGGGGCCGAGGAAATTTTCGGTGATACAAGTGGCTGCAGCTTGGGTTATTACTGACTAGTGTAGTTCCAGCAATGACATTGTGCCTGCACTTTTTACGAATTAGAAATTCAGATGAATCAACCCACATGCAGGATAGTCTGATTGTTGCTCGAATTAATGTGTGAGTAGTCAGCAAATCCAGACCTTTGATTTGCAACATTTATCGGCATGGCAAAATCTCGGGCTTGGATTGGACCTCGCTAGTCCATACTTGAACTGATGCGAAACTTATTTCCCCGTAGTTTACAATCAACTTATCAATACATATGACCAACGTCTGCTCCACCATTGAATGTGGGAACTCAAAAGTATTTGGGACCGTACTAAGATATTGCAGCAAAAAGAAATGGTCGACTTTTTCTCGGTTTATAGAAACTGAGGGGAAAACATTGTTAAGCGTTATATATTCAAATAAATAACAATTTTTAGGAGTTTCTATATGTGGCTGCCCTACATCAAGTGTGGTGAACGAAGCAAACCATCCATTGCTGTGGCGCATTCCATTTCCTCTTCTTGTTCTTACTCATGGACGTTATCTACTAGTTTTCTCTTTCAATAGAAACAAGATGAAGCCCAAATTATTGTACTCTCAAAAACATTGGGATTAGCACAGATTATGCTTAACCTGCATATAGAGTAGCCGAACTAATTTTTTTCGTCTAATGCAGTTTCAGACGAGAGAAAGCAAGATCACAATCTAATGAAATCTTGAAAAATTGAAAGTCCTAGGTTGGCTGGTTCTGCCAATGCTTTGATGAATGAAGGCTAGTCTTCACCTAACCTACGAATTCTTAGGAACGAAGTTTCCTAGTGACTAACAGATTATAAAGTAATCAAACTCGGGACTTGCGATTTTTTTATCAAAACATATTAGTTGCTATAAATTTTTTTAACGATATTTTATTAAGATTTTGAATAGACTCATTGTTAGTATTGATTTTTAAGAATTAGTCGAGATGAGTATAAATTGATAATTAAAGTATGCCCTTGGGTAAGAGTATTTTAAATTATTAAAAAAACAAAAGAAACAAAATATATAGAAAGGAGATTAATTTAAAGGAAAAATCTAAGAACATAGATATTTCAGATACATTTGTACGTAAATGTATTCGAAATTATTAAATACTCATAAATTATTAAAAACTTTACATACATATAACGGTTTTGATGTATTCAGAACATCTGTGTATACAACCTGTAAACCTTCCATTTCAAGTCAAGCATACAAGGGTTCAAGAAGGCTTATCCAATCTGGAAGGCTAAGATATCCCGATCATCAAAGCAAAAAACAGGCTTGGAGTAAAATTTTAACAAGGTGAAAACAAAAGAAGGGTTTTGATTTTATCGGATTATCTTAATCTGATTATGTGATGTCAGAAAGGGGTTTGATTGGTTGGTGGGTTTAGATGGACCCGCGCAATTCGTAGACTTTAATTTGCAAATTTCCAAACTCCAGAGGAGTTGTAGTATATAAATGAGAAAGCTATTGACTTGCTGCTTCAAGTGTCGAGCCTCTCCAACAAATCGGAGTTACAGCAATCCACAGGTGTTCTTCGAAGGCTTTGTTTGTCGTCATGCAACTTCATACCCATTTCGGATCAGTCTAAGTGAAAAAGTTTTTCTTGTTCTTTCAGGGATCCATAAGAGAAACTATGGAGAACCCATCAACATCCAATGCCGAAAACTTGAATGCCGAGGTACGGTCTGTTTGGTTCCCTCACTTTTTGGTTTATCTTTCACTTTTTCGCTCATGGGTATCTTTCATTGCTTCAAGCTTGAGGTACCTGATTTTAGATGATTAGGTAAGATTTGGAAATGTTAATAAATCAGATCACACGAGGCTAGAGGTCTGGAGTCTAGAAGGATATGTCTTGAGAGTTTTTTTGGGCCACATTTGGGGAGATTTACGTTCCATTTAGGCCAACAGCTCCTTGTCACTATAGCTTTGGTGGGACTGAGTCTACGGCAGAAAGCAATGTAGAGAGACTGTGTATGCCGATCCCCTGGTGCGTTATTCTCTGTTGCTGGCCCGTCCGTGTCCCCTTTGATCAATGCCCAAGGATGGTCGCCATGCGTCGGTTGCCCCCTGCTGACTTCTTTTTGCTTATCAGAAAATGTAAAAAGTCATTGAGATTAGAATCTACATATTGTTTAGTGTCACCAAAACAATGAAATGAAATATTGTTGGCAGTCTTGAACTTCTAAATATGCACGTGAATGGTTAAAAAGAGGTTTTTAGATTGTTATTAGGAAAGGTTTTGCTAAGGAGTGCCCCCAAGGGCATTAAGAGAGTATAAGATATAGATAACTGCCTCACTTTCATCGAAAGTAGAGCATGCTTTGAATGTCTCTTGGGTTCTAAAGTAAATAAATTCTTACGAGACCAAATATACCCTTCTTCTTTTTTTCTTTCACCTTTCCATCTCCTTGGCCTTCCTTAACCTTTCATATTCCACCTAAAATTAAGTAATGAGCACCAAAACGCATCTTTGCATCTGTTTCAATCATAATGATTCTAATGCTCATGGCAATTGCAAGTTTTAACACATTTCATAACTTACCTTTTTTTTCTTTTTCATTTACGTATTAGTGACATTATGAGGGTTCATGCTTTGCCACCTTTCACACTTTCTGTGTAATGCAAAACTATGATGCGAACAAAAGAAAACAAAGGAGTAAAACAAACAAAGAGTGGTACTGTTATTTTATTTCTGAAATTCTTTTTTCTTTTTCATCTACGTTTTCGTGACATCATGAGCGTTCATGCTTTTCCACCTTTCACTTTCTTTGTAATGCAAACTCTGATGTGAATAAAAGACAAGGAAGGAGTACAACAAACAAACAGTGGTACTGATAATTTATTTGATTTAGAAATTAGAATTTATTTCTTCGTTTTTATGGGTTTTACTTTAGAGAAGCATTGAGAATTTTTTGCAACGAAGTTTGGATTTGCCATTTGAGTTGTAAGAGTAATACTTGGGCAAGAGAAGTGGAAGAGGGTATTTAGTCCAATTATTTGAAGATTAGATTCCCAAAATAATGCATTGACACCATTTATTTGTTTATACATTCCCAATTAGAAAAATGTAAACGAATAACGGAGTTGATCCTTTCTTAAATGATGCAAACAGGACCCTATTAGGAATAATGCCAGTGGTTTAGTTTTTGAAACTATGAATGGAAAACATTAGGGAACCTGGAACGTTTTGGCATTTGCTTGCGGAAAGGTATTAGCGTCGTTATGTGCCTAATAATGGATTGATTGTTAAAATCATTCAGCATATTTGTGAAAACGTACTCAACCAATGTGAAACAAATCAGAAAGGTCAGTGATAATCTGATACACGGTTTCATCGTCCAACTTGCTGCATCTGTCAGCAATGAGGTCATATCTCATATCTACGTTTGGTGGTTGAACTAAAACCTTTCATTCCACAGCAATCAGATGGAATCATGAGCAACTCAAGGGGCAGTGTTGTTTCTAATATTATAGTGAACCATGACTTCTCCAGAGGACTTAACTCATGGCATCCCAACTGCTGTCACGCATTCGTAGTTTCAGCTGAGCCAGGCAGAAATCATGCTGTTGTTACTAATCGAACTGAACATTGGCAAGGGTTGGAACAAGATATCTCAGGAAAAGTTTCTGTGGGTCCCACTTACACAGTTTCTGCTCATGTTGGCGTATCGGGTCCTATTCAGAGCTCAGCTGTTGTCATAGCCACACTCAAATTAGACTTCCGGGATTCACCCACTACCTACATGTTCATTGGAAAGTAATCAAAACTTTGTCTTTCTGAATGATATCTTTAACTATTTGAAATGAATGATTTCTTAAAGAAAAGCATCATGTGCAGATCTTCTGTTTCGAAAGATCAGTGGGAAACATTGGAAGGCATGTTTCAACTGTCAGCTTTGCCCCAGCGGGCTGTAATTTATTTGGAAGGACCTTCTCCTGGAGTAGACCTACTCATACAGTCCATCGTGGTCTCTTGTCCCACTACAATCAAGAGTGATGTAAGTATATGATGTACCCCGTTTTCTGATTTATTGAGTGTGATGATACAAGCATCAAATTGGGATCATGTTTTCGATTAGATCGAATTAGAAGATTGTAACAAGTGGGTTTGGACGGTGAGAAGAGATGAGAAAAGAAAAGAAATGAGAAATTAATCACTTGTTTGGACAAATAAAAGTAGCGGGCAATGATTAGAAATGGTGACATATAGAAGGAAATGATTGTTTTTAATGTGTCCGTTTTGCTTCTCACCATTGCTCACCAAAAATGGTGAGATTTGGTGAGAAATCTCAATCTTTCTTTTATCAACATTCCAAGGGCATCTTGTTCTACTTTCCTCGGTGCTAGCGCAGTCTACAAGAGTTTTATGCTTTCTTACATAACATCATAGTTTCTCCATGTATCTTCCTACTGATTTGATAGGATACAAGCACTGGATGTTTCGCTTCTGGAGATGAAAACATCATACTAAACCCTAAATTTGAGGATGGCCTTAACAGTTGGTCTGGAAGAGGCTGCAAGATCGTTTTACATGACTCCATGGGAGACGGGAAAATAATGCCAATGTCTGGAAAGTTCTTTGCTTTGGCAACAGAACGCACACAGAGTTGGAACGGCATTCAGCAGGATATAAGTGCAAGAGTGCAGCGAAAGCTTGCTTATGAGGCTACTGCTGTAGTTCGAATATTTGGTAACAATGTGAGCAGTTCAGATGTCCGGGCTACATTGTGGGTTCAGACACCAGATCTCCGAGAGCAATACATAGGCATTGCCAAGTTAGTTTCTTCCACCTTCGTAGTCCAATGATTATTTGTATTCCTTAATGAGGTCTCCTTTCACATTATACAGTCTATCAATAGTTCGCTTTGAGTTTCTATCTTTCAAATTGTAGTCCAGAGTCTGGCTTTCTTACTGCTGTATCAGACAATCTATTATATGCAAGTTCTGCAATTTTGTGGTAGTGGTTCATATGATGTTGAAGGTTGTCATTACTACTTTTCCAAAATCGTCTTTGATTGTATAAGTAGCTACCTTGCTTTGTACTTGGAATCCTCTTGTCTAGGCATTCAACTTCAATATTCTTGGTTTTGTCGAAGTTTCATGTCTATCCATATAAGAATTTTAGTCAAATAGATGTGGGAGATTTCTCATGGCATCATTTTGATTTGCTAGAGTATCTGGTTCTTTGTCGTTTGCATACTTGCAACATGATTGATATAGCAAGTTTCTTCACACTCCCTGAGTTTACTAAAGTAGCTGGTCTTCTATAGCTCACAGGCGACAGACAAAGATTGGGTACAGTTGCGGGGGAAATTTCTTATTAATGCTTCCCCATCAAAGGTGGTAATTTACTTAGAAGGTCCACCGCCTGGTACTGATATTCTCCTCAATAGCTTTGTCGTAAAGCATGCTGAGAAAGTCTCTCCTTCACCTTCACCAGTTATTGAGGTTGGTTGAATAAGTGGTTTAAAATCGCAAGTATTACATGTTTATGCACTAATTTAATGCAAGTATTTGTTATACCTCTATTTCTTTGTCCTTAGAGCACACTTGGTAAACGTAAAATTTGTGTTTAATATGACTAGATTTTCTTTTGTTGCAGAATCCAGCTTTTGGGGTTAACATAATCACCAACAGCAATCTTTATGATGGCACCAACGGATGGTTTCCCCTTGGTAGTTGCACTTTAAGTGTCCAAATTGGCTCACCACGTATACTTCCTCCAATGGCAATAGATTCCCTAGGGTCCCACAAGCCCCTAAATGGTCGCTACATTCTTGTGACCAATCGCACCCAAACGTGGATGGGTCCTGCTCAATTGATCACAGATAAATTGCAACTTTATTTGACATACCAAGTATCTGCATGGGTTCGAATTAGTTCTGGGGCAAGCAGACAGAACGTGAATGTTGCACTTGGTGTGGACAACCAGTGGGTTAATGGAGGTCAAGTTGAGGTTATTGGTGACACGTGGCATGAAATTGGTGGGTCCTTTAGGATTGAGAAGAAACCAGATAAGGTGATGGTTTATGTGCAAGGTCCTGCTTCAGGTGTTGACTTGATGCTTGCTGGACTCCAAATTTTCCCGGTCGACCGACAGGCAAGGTTCAGACATTTGAAGAGACAGACAGATCAGGTAATTGCTAGAAATGGTTTGTTACTCGTATTTTATGCAGTGTTGAAGTAGTATTTCGGCCTAGAGATGATTAGTCACCAAAATGCCTTGTGATTTCATGATTTTGAGCCCTTTGGAAAGTCTACACACTATTAACTCATAAAAATCTTAGTATTTCAAAATACATCTGAGGTAGGAACTTTCTTTTCTTTGCATCTGTGTTTACAAAAGGAGGTCATAATCTACTTTTGCAAGCTCACTCTTGTTCAGTTTCCAAGGCTGCTTTTGGTACTCTAAAAAGTTCATGGGAAAATTAGTTTATTGAGCTCCCATTACCCTCATTTTGTGGAGCAACAGAGGTAGTGCCTACTTTGAACTAAAAGCAAACAAGGGAAATGATTATCTTCTTTCCACGGAGAACTTTTTGACATCATCCTCAATCACTTTGTTGTATGCTTTGCTTCGATATTTATAGAAACTGATTGCTGGTGTCAAGAAAAAGGGTAGCCGGGAAGCTAATGACGCACCATTGTTACGTTGTATCAAGATCAAATTTTTTACTTAGAAAGTTTTATTTCTATCCCTTCTTCTATTTGACTCTTGCGAAAATTTCATTTTTTGAACATTCAGATACGCAAGCGAGATGTCATCCTGAAATTCTCTGGATCCGACTTGAGCAGTCTGCCAGGCACCTTTGTGAAAGTAAGGCAAACACAAAATAGCTTCCCCATTGGCTCATGTGTGATGAGAACAAACATAGACAATGAAGATTTCGTCGATTTCTTCGCCAAACATTTCAACTGGGCTGTTTTCGGAAATGAGCTGAAGTGGTACTGGACGGAGTCATCACAAGGAAACTTCAACTACAAAGATGCTGACGACCTCTTGGCATTATGTCAGAGCCGCAACATTGAAGCTCGCGGCCACTGCATCTTCTGGGAAGTAGAAGCAACAGTTCAATCGTGGATAAAATCTCTAAACACGAATGACTTGAAGACAGCTGTTCAAAATCGTCTAAACGGCCTCCTCACGCGATACAAAGGGAAGTTCAAACACTATGACGTGAACAATGAGATGCTTCATGGATCCTTTTATCAAGACCGCCTGGGCAAAAACATACGTGCAGACATGTTTAAAACAGCTAACCAACTGGATCCCACCGCGACCCTGTTCGTGAACGATTACCATGTCGAGGACGGCTGCGACACTCGATCGTCCCCTGAAAAGTACATTGAACATATACTCGCTCTGCAGGAACAAGGTGCCCCAGTGGGAGGAGTTGGAATTCAAGGACACATAGATAACCCGGTGGGTCCCATTGTCTGTTCAGCATTGGACAAGTTGGGTATTCTTGGTCTTCCGATATGGTTCACGGAGCTTGATGTGTCATCCATTAACGAGTACATAAGGGGGGATGATTTGGAAGTTATGCTTAGGGAAGTGTATGCTCATCCGGCGGTGGAGGGAGTAATGTTGTGGGGGTTTTGGGAGCTTTTCATGAGTAGGCAGAATTCCCATTTGGTGAATGCGGAAGGCGACATTAATGAAGCCGGGAACAGGCTCCTTTCTCTTAAGCAAGAGTGGATGTCTCATGCTCATGGACACATTGATGAACAAGGCCAATTCGAGTTTAGAGGGTTCCAAGGGAGCTATGAAGTGGAAATTGTTGGTGTTTCAAAGAAGGTTTACAAGACATTTGTTGTTGACAAGGGTGAATATCCTCTGGTGGTATCTATCAATGATTTGTAGTGTGAGAAAAGAAGATGAAATATTGGTTTGTGACTTTACAATACGTACTCTAAGAATGTAAAATACAAGATGTGTTGGTTCACCATTATAAATCTAAGCAAAGGAATAAATGTGTGGTCTTTCTCTTCGTGTTGTTCTACCCTATAGCCTACACTAATGCTGTTTGGCCTACTCATTTAAATTTTTGATTATTTTGTCTATATTCGTATTTTTTTGGGTTTGTTAATTATGTATTTTTTTTTGTGAATTATTAATTTATTTTGACAAAAGAATTAAAAAATAGAATATTATGACTAAAAGATTAAAAGCATTCACTAAAAAAAAAAAAATCCTAAACTGACATATTTTTCCGAATTATTTTTCTTTATCTAAAAATGCAAAATTTGATTGATTGGTGGGTTTAAACTTTAAACGGACCCGCGCAATTGGTAGACTTTATAATTTGCAAGTTTTCAAAAGCCAAAGGTGTTCGCCTTGCTGCTTCACGGGTCGAACCTCTCCAACAAATCGGAGTCACAGCAATTCATAGGTATTCTTCGAAGGCTCTGTCTTTCGTCATGCAGTTTCATACCCATTTCGGTTCAGTCTAGGAGATGAAGTTTTTCTTGTTCCTGTGGTGGTTTCAGGGATCCATAAGAGAAACTATGGAGAACCCATCAACAATGCCGAAAACTTGAATTCTGAAGTACGGTCTGTTTGATTCCCTTACTGTTTGGTTTATCTCTCACTTTTCCGCTCATGGGTATCTTCATTGGAAGTAAAGCATGCTTTGAATGTCTCTTGGGTTCTAAGTAAATAAATTCTTACGATCTTTTTCACCTGTTCATCTCCTTGGCCTTCCTTAAGCTTTTCATATTCCACCTAAAACTAAGCGCAAAGCGCATCTCTGCATCTGTTTCTATCATAAGGATTGTAATGCTCATGTCACTCAGCAAGTTTTAACCCATTTAATAACGTATCTTTTTTTTTTTTTTTTCATTTATGTTTTCGTGACATTATGAGGGTTCATGCATTGTCACCCTTCATTTTCTTTGTAATGGAAACTATGATGTGAATAAAAGACAACAAAGGAACAAAACAAACAAAGAGTGGTACTGTTATTTTGTTTGATCTATAACCTTTTTTTTTTGTTTTTATGTATTTTACTTTCGAGAAGCATGTAGAAACTTTTTCAACAAAGTTTGGATTTGCCGTTCGGCTTGTGAGAATAATGCATGGCCAAGAGAAACGGACGAGTCTATTTTCGTCCAATTATTTGCTGATTAGATTCTCAAAATAATGAATTGATATAATTTATTTGTTTATACATCCCCAATAGGAAAATGTAAATGAATAACAGAGTTAATGCTCTCTTAAATGATGCGCTAGGGGCACCCATAAACAGAACCCTATTATTAGGACTTATGCAGTGGTTTAGTTTTTGAAACAATGAATGTGAAAACATTGGGAAGCTGGAACGTTTTAGCATCTACTTGGGGAAAGGTGATTAATGTGGTTATATGCCTAATAGTGGCTTGATTGTTAAAATCATTCTGCGTGTTTGTGGAAACGTGCTCAGCCAATTTGAACAGAAATCCGAAAGGTCATTTTTCATATCACTGTATTGTTGTTGAACTAAAACTTTCGTTTTACAGAGATCAGACTGAAACATGAACATTATAGTGAACCGTGACTTCTCAAGAGGACTTAACTCATGGCATCCCAACTGCTGTCACGCATTTGTAGTTTCGGTTGAGCCAGGCAGAAATCATGCTGTTGTCATTAATCGCAATGAACATTGGCATGGCTTGGAACAAGATATCGCAGCAAAAGTTTCTGTGGGTACTACACAGTTTCTGCTCGTTTTGGGGTCTCAGGTCCTATTCAGAGCTCGGTTGTTGTCACAGCCACACTCAAATTAGATTTCCGTGATTCACCCACTACCTTCATGTTCATTGGAAAGTATTCAAAATTTTGTTTCTATCGATGATGTCTTTGACTATTTGAAATGAATGATTTCTTAAAGAAAATCACCATGTGCAGATCTTCTGTTTCGAAAGATCAGTGGGAAACATTGGAAGGCAAGTTTCAACTGTCAACTTTGCCGGACCGGGCTGTAATTTATTTGGAAGGGCCTTCTCCTGGAGTAGACATACTCATAGAGTCCATCGTGGTCTCTTGTCGCCATACAATCAAAAGTAATGCAAGTATATGATATACTCCGTTTTCTGATTTATTAAGTGTGATGATACAAGCATCAAAAGGGGTTAATGTGTCGATTAAATTGACTTAGAGGATTAGGGTTTGCAACAAGTGGGTTTGGATGGTGAGAAGTGATGAGAAAAGAAAAGAAATGAGAAACATTAACTTGTGGACGAATGATTAGAAATGGTGACAGCGGTCTGTTTTGCTTCTCACCATTGCTCTCCAAAAATGGTGACATTTGGTGACAATTGTCAATCTTTCCTTTCTCAACATTCCAAGGAGATCTTGTTCTACTTTCCTCGGTACTAATGCAGTCCACAAGAGTTTTATACTTTTGTAAATGACATCATAGTTTCTGCATGTATCTTCCTACTGATTTGATAGGAGACATGCGATGGATGTTTAGCTTCTGGAGATGAAAACATAATACTAAACCTTAAATTTGAGGATGGCCTTAACAGTTGGTCTGGAAGAGGCTGCAAGATCGTTTTACATGACTCCTTGGGAGACGGGAAAATAATGCCAATGTCTGGAAAGTTCTTTGCTTTGGCAACAGAACGCGCACAGAGTTGGAACGGCATTCAGCAGGATATAAGTGCAAGAGTGCAGCAAAAGCTGGCTTATGAGGCTACTGCTCTAGTTCGAATATTTGGTAGCAATGTTAGCAGTTCAGATGTCTAGGCTACATTGTGGGTTCAGACACCAAATGTCCGAGAGGAATACATAGGCATTGCCAAGTTAGTTTCTTCCACCTTATTAGTCCAATGATTATTTGTATTCTGTACTGAGGTCTCCTTTCACATTATATAGTCTTATCAATACTTCGTTTTTAGTTTCTATCTTTCCAAGATTGTAGTCCAGAGTCTAGGTTTCATACTGCTGTATCAGACAATCTAAGATTTGCAAGTTCTGCAATTTTGTGGTAATAGTAATTACATACGATTTTTAAGGCTGCCATTACTACTTGTCCAAAATCCTCTTTGATTGTGTAAGTACGTACTTTGCTTTGTACTTGGATCCTCATGTCTAGGCGGTTGACATTCATATTTTGGGTTTTGTCAAAGTTTCATGTCTACCCATGTAAGACTTTTTTGTCGAATTGATATGGAAGATTGGTCGTGGCATCGTTCTAATTTCTAGAGTATTTTGTTCTGTCATTTACGTACTTGCAGCATGATTGATATAGGCAGTTTTCTTCACTCCCTGAGTTTACTAAAGTAGCTGGTCTTCTGTAGCTCGCAGGCGACAGACAGAGATTAGGTACAGTTGCAGGGGAACTTTCTTATTAATGCTTCCCCATCAAAGGTCCTAATTTATTTAGGTCCACCTCCTGGCACTGATATTCTGCTCAGTAGCTTAGTTGTAAAGCATGCTGACAAAGTCTCTCTTTCACCTCCACCAGATATTGAGGTTGGTTGAATAAGAGGTTCAAAATTTCAAGTATTACATGTTTGTACACTAATTTAACACAAGTATTTGTTATACCTCTATTTTTTTTGTCCCCTAAGCACACTTAATAAATGTAAAATTTGTTTTTAACTATATGAATAAATTTTCTTTTGTCGCAGAATCCAGCTTTTGGGGTTAACATAATCACCAACAGCAATCTTTATGATGAGACCACCGGATGGTTTCCACTGTGTAATTGCACTTTAAGTGCCCAAATTGGCTCACGACATACACTTCCTCCAATGGCAAGAGATTTCCTAGGATCGGACGAGCCCCTAAGTGGTCGCTACATTCTTGTGAGCAATCGCACCCAAGCGTGGATGGGTCCTGCTCAAATTATCACCGATAAACTGCAACTTCATTTGACGTACCAAGTGTCTGCATGGGTTCAAATTTGTTCTGGGGCAAGCAAACAGAATGTGAATGTTTCACTTTGTGTGGAAAACCAGTTGGTTAATGGGGCTCAAGTTGAGGTTAATGGTGACACGTGACAAGAAATTGGTGGGTCCTTTAGGATTGAGAAGAAACCTGATAAGGTGATGGTTTATGTGCAAGGTCCTGCTTCAGGTGTTTGACTTGATCCTTGGTGGACTGCAAATTTTCCCGGTTGACCTACAGTCAATGTTCAGACATTTGAAGCAGTAGACAGATAATAAGGTAATTCCTAGACATTGCTTCAAGATTGAGGTACCTGATTTTAGATGATTAGGTATGAAATGGAAATGTTAATAAATCAGATCACACGAGGCTAGAGGTCCGGAGTCTAGGACATGTCTTAGGAGTTTTTTTTTTTGGCCATATTGGTGGAGATTTACGTTCCATTTAGTCCAACAGCTCCTTGTCACTATAGCTTTTGTGGGACTAAGGCTATGGCAGAAATTCATGTAGAGGTAGTTTTGGCGAATCCCCTGGTGTGTTATTCTGTGTTGCTGGCCTGTCTATGTCCACTTTGATCAGTGGCCAGAGATGGTTGACGTGCATTGGTCGCCCCCTGCGGACTTCTTTTTGCTTACTAGAAAATGTGATAAGTCAATGAATTTTGAATCTAAGTTTCACCAAATCAAGGAAATGAAATGTTGTTGTCTGTCTTGAACATCAAAATATGCGCGTGAATGGTTAGAAAAAGAGGTTTTTAGATTTTTTGTACGGAAGGTTTTTGCTGAGGAGTTCCCCAAGGGAATTCATTAAGAGAGTATTAAATATAGATAACCATCCCACTTTCATCAGATGTAGAACCTTCTTTGAATGTCTCTTGGGTTCTAGAGTAAATAAATTCTTAGGAGACCAAAATACCCTTCTTCTTTTCTACTCTATTTCACCTTTTCATCTCCCTGGCCTTCCTTAATGCCTTCATATTCCACCTAAAATTAAGTAATGAGCACCAAAGTGCATCTTGGGATCTATTTGTACTATAAGGATTGTAATTCTCATGTCACTCGCAAGTTTTAACCCATTTCACAAGTCAAACTTTTTTTGTTCATTGACGTTTTCATGACATTATGAGTAGTGTTCATGCTTTTCCACCTTTCAATCTCTTTCTAATTCAAACTATGATGTGAATAAAAGATAACAAAGGAATAAAACAAACAAAGAGGGTACTGTTATTTTATTTGGTTTAGAAGCTATTTTTTTGTTTTTATTTGTTTTGCTTTAGCGAAGCATGCAGCAATTTTTTCCGACCACGTTTGGATTTGTCATTTGGCTTGCGAAAGAAAACCTTGGGCAAGAGAAACATAAGAGGGTTTAGTCCAATTATTTGGAGAACCAATTCTGGAAAGGTGAGGAACGTTGTTATGCGCGTAATAATGGCTTGATTGTTAAAATCATTCTGCTTATTTGGTGGAAACATACTCGACCAATGTGGAAAGAAATCAGAAAGGTCAAGTAATCTTTCAACTAGCTGCAAATGTCAGCAATGAGGACATAAACCGTATCATGGTTTGGTGGTTCAACCAAAACCTTTCATTCCACAGAGATCAGACGGACACATGAACAACTCAAGGGGCAGTGTTCCTTCGAATATTATAGTGAACCATGACTTCTCTAAAGGACTGAACTCATGGCATCCCAACTACTGTCCTGTGTTCATAGTTTCGGTTGAGCTAGGCAGAAATCATGCTGTTGTTACTAATCACAATGAGCATTGGCATGGCTTGGAACAAGATATCTCGGCAAAAGTTTCTTTGGGTACCCCCTCTACACAGTTTCTGCTTGTGTTGGCGTCTCAGGTCCTATTGAGAACTCAGCTGTTGTCATGGCAACATTCAAATTAGATTTCTGGGACTCTCCCACTACCTACATGTTCGTTGGAAGGTACTCAAAGTTTTGTTTTTCTGAATGATGTCTTTGGGTGTTTGAAATGAATGATTTCTTAAAGAAAATCACCATGTGCAGAACACCTGTTTCGAAAGATCAGTGGGAAACTTTGGAAGGCAAATTTCAACTGTCATCTTTGCCTGACCGGGTTGTTATTTATTTGGAAGGGCCTTGTCCCGAAGTAGACATGCTCATAGAGTCCATTGTGGTCACTCGTCCCAATACAATTAAAAGTGATGCAAGTATATGATAGACTATGTTTTGTGATTAATTGAGGGTGATGATTCAAGCATCAAAATGGGATTATATGTTGATTAAATGAAATTAGAAGATTACGTTTTGTAACAAGATGGTGCAAAGTGGTGAGAAACGAAAGGAAATGAGAATCAATTACTTGTTTACGTTACTTACTGCATTCTTAGTAATGGAGAATAGAAGATGTGTTGGTTCACCATTGTAAATCTAAGCAAAGAAAAGGAATAAACATATGGTATTTTTCTTCTTGTTATTCTATCTAGTGGTTGAGTCAAAATTTTAACTGGGTGAAGTAGTTAATTTTATATTGTAATTAAAAGTCACTCAGATGAATCAATTTGACTTTTAATAGTTAATCCAATGTGATGTCACTATAATAAATCATGTTATATCCATATTCAGATACCTCTTAAGCAATAAGAATACGAGCAACCACAAAAATGGATAGAATAAACATTTTAGGGAAATAATAGTTAAAAGATATACAGAAGAATTGTCTCTATGCATTTAGTTGAAAATAAGCATTGCAGGATACACCATGAGTGTTTTATAAATACGTATTACATCAATGGTGAGTTTTAGAATTTAATGGGATCGAAAGACTCCATCTCCAGTTTATATTATATACTAAGCACGTGTATTCAACTGGTCACCCTCTCTTTTAAAACAAAAATCAAGGTCAAAGAAAATTTCAATTTATTTCCTTTATTCTCTTAGATAATCTCTTCATAATTTAAGTTCCAATCAGAATATTTAAAAAAAAGAGTCTAAACTTGCTTAAATTATATACCCACACTCGCATAGGGCATGGATGTGTGTAAAGGGATTTGTGTAGGGTTTTATCTTTTTCATTTTATTAGTTGATTTATTGTCTTTGCGGGTGCTCTCAAATATTTAACTTTGGATCGTTATAGATTCCTCTCCAATGAAAATAAACCATTTGCATCAATCTTTCTAGTCCACAACAAGTGGATTTTGTTCATATAGCTATTTATCAAACTATTTTTTTGCCAGTTGTGCTAGGAATACACACAAATACACAGATACTTTGCAAAGTATTTTGTGTGTGGTTTTAGGTTTTTTGACTATTTACATTGATTATTATGATCTTTACGGTGCACCAAAATAAACCATTCGAATCACCCCTCCTAGTCCACAACAATCCCAAACTGGACTGATTATACTGGACCCTAACTTGAGCCTCTTCCCAATAATTGGACTGAACGACACCAATTAAATCAATTTCGGCTTAACTTGGGCCTAGTTTTAAGTATTTTGTTCTTATTAATGGTCAATGCCTCTATGGGCCTGTTTGTTAGGAGATTATGAAATGACCCATTCCTATCATTTAGAATATAACTATTTGAGTTTGTCATATTCAAGATTTGTTTAATCTTTTGAATTCCGGATATGATATTCGGTGAATTATTTTAAACCCCATTCTAAAGGGGATAAATTATATCACCACTCCACCTATTAATATCTTATCTCCTTTCTATATCCCTAATATCACTATTAATTATAAGAGTATCATTATCAATTAAAAAAGACATTCGCCAACTCATATCTACCGTATCCTCTTTCTTAAAAAAATACTCAAATAAACTATTTATATTTATTCATCTCTCTATAATAAATTCTCATTCTACCATATATCTCTTCTAATTATATCTGTCATATCCTTCTAAAATTTTAACCGGGTCATTAGATCGTTCAACAGGCCAAATGAGGCTTGCCAAGAATCCACGTTGGAATGTACTAACTGTTGATTTGATTTTTTCTTGGGCCCACGTATATAGATAAACTTGACACCAACTGTTTGGGCCGGCCTACACTAACCCTATCTGGGCTGGGCATTTCCTGACACTTTTGGGCTGCGCCCCAAAAAAACTTCTGATGGAATAAAATTCACAAGAAAATGAAAGGAGCAATGTACTTCTAAACCCATGAACTTGAGTTTCGTTTGGATGCAGTTTTTGTTGACTGAAATATTTTATGAATGATGTATAAGCACTTGATGGGGATGATATTAACAGCAATGAGAATCATGATCAAGTGCCTAAAAACAAAAAAGTATTACTGATCTTGATAATTATTGTGCTAGTAAGGTTGATAACAAAATATCTCTTTGTTGATCGCGTTTTATTAAGTATAAGGGTGGTCATAAACCTAGGGCTAAGTGCAAATGGTGCGAGACAACCTATGTATGTCATTTCAAGAATAATGACACAAAATCTATATTGGCTCATTTGGCACATCATTATACCAAGTATTCCCCAAGTAAGAAACTTACCAATTCTAAATAAAAAAAACTATTAGTTTTCAACCGATAAAGGAGGAAGGTGGGGAAACAATTGCCAACATTGTATCGATGACTTTTCATGTCAATGCATCTAAAAATGCCTTGGCGGAGATGATTATAATTGATGATTTTCATTTATATTTGTTGAAGGCGAAGGGTTTAGATGCTTTATGCATGTGGCACAGCCAAAATGGATAAACATACCAAGTAGAATAACCATTGCAAAACAATGTACGGTATTTTTTTTGGAGGAGAAGAAAGCTTTGAAGAAAATACTTAGAGTCAAAAGAGTCTCTCTTACTACGGACACTTGGACTTCGATCAAAATTTAAACTATATATGTCTCACGGCCCATTTCATTGATGTTGAATGAAAATACCAAAAAAAAAAAAAATTTCAAATTTTTGTGTAGTTCTAAACCACAAGGGTGAGACTCTTGGAAAACTAATTGAGTAATGCTTGTTAGATTGAGGGATTGATAAACTGTTGGTAATGCAAGTTTCAATAATTGCTTGGTTGATAACTTGAAGGAAAAAAAAAACTAAAGATAGAAAGACAACTATCTTAGACTATGGTTATTTGCATGCGAAGTGTTGTGCTCATATATTAAACTTAATCGTAGTTGAAGGATTCAAAGAGATTGATTTGTCCATTGTAAGGGTACACAACATTGTAAGATATGTGAGATTCTCTCCATAAAGGATGGACGAAATTTTGTCGTGCATTCATAAAGAAGAATTGAGTGTAGACTTAGACTATATTTAGGCAATGGTGGAACTACACATATTTTATGTTGAAAAAGAGCGTTAATTTATCGAAAGAATTCTGAATGATTATGTGGTGACATTCTCTTTAAACTAAGTCTAAAAAAGGATAAAAAGTATTGGAGAAAATTTGAAAACATAAACTAATTATTGATGTATGCGGTTGTTTTTGACCCTCGGTATAAAACAACGTTTGTCAAGTTTTTATTTAAGAATTCATTCCTTATCATATCATGTTAAGGTGACCAATAAGATGATAAATAGGTTAAAAGAGGGGTTGACATGTTTGTTTGAGTGGTATGTGAAGAATAATACAAGTGTGAGTTTTTAAAGTAAAAAGTTTAGGGGACCATCTAAGCAAAAGAATTCGGTTGAAGATGAAGAAATTGATATTTATGTGTCTTTAAAATTTCAATTTAAGATGCATTTGGAGGAATAGACTAACATGCAAAGCAAGTTGGAATTGGAAAAATATCTTGCGGAGAGTTGTGAAGAGAAAAGTACGCTTTGATATACTAGTTTGGTGGAAATCGAATAGCATTAAGTATCCGATACTCTTTCAACCAGCACGGGATGTGTTATCTATTCTCCTGTCTACCATTGAATCCAAATCGGCCTTTAGCATTGGAGGACATATTATTGACTCTTATCAAAGTTCTCTTGTCCAAAGACCGTTGAATCTCTTATTTGTACCCAACGATAGTTGAGGAGATCATCTCAAATCTATCTTAGCGAACAACTAGATAAGTTGGAACAATTAGGATCAGGTAATTTGCTAATTCAATCTTCAATTCATTTATTTTATGAAAGTTAGTTAGATAAATGGTGATATTTATTGTTGAATGATTTTATTTATGAAGTTCTCACATAATCATCAACTAATAAAGAGTCTTGTGATGTCCTTGATTTAGAAGAGCAACAATTAATGTTTAAGCAAGACACATTGGTAAATTTTAATAATTAATTTTCTTCCATTTGGTTTGGTAAATTGGCCTTTGTTGCATGTCATTTCTTCTTGTGTTTTGTTGTAGTTTTTTGGATGTAAAGCTGCTATGTTTTACCTGCCAACTTGGTTTAGGCTGCAAGATTAATGTGCTGCAAATTGGTTGCTGCAAAGTGTATTTTTTTTTCCTTGTATTCTCTTTTAAGGGCTATTGAATTCCTTTTGGTGTATTGAGTATTAATTTCTCAAACTTTGGTCATGATATTATGAGGTTAAACTTTTTGTAATTTCACTTGGCGTGTTGCTGCGATGGATGATGCAAAATTGGCTTATTGTTGTATTAGGTTAGTCACGAGATTAAACTTTATGTAATTTGATTTGACTTGTTGATGACTGTTAGATTAGTAATGAATGGTACAAAATTTAGTTGGTTGCTGCAAACTTTATGTTATGTTGCTTTAATATGCTTTTGCTTAGTGAAGCAAAATTGATTTATTACTGCAAAATTAGTTGGTTGGTTGTTGCAAACATAGAATAGGATTTTACATACAAGTTGTTTGGAAAATATATTCATTTTTACTAAATATTTTTAATGGGCCCAAAATATTATTTATAGGTTCAAAAAATAAGTCTATTGTTTAAGATATCTGGCCCAAAACAAAGGCTCATTTGGGGAAAACTGGAAAATCCAAAAAAAAAAAAACCAAAATCGATCAGACTAAATTGATTTTGATTTTTTCAAAAAATCGGTTGGGCCTAATTTTTGGAATTGTCACCCCAAATTAATCAGTTTTGGACTGCGGCATTGAAAAATTGACTAAGACTAAACTGATGTCACCCCTAATTCGTATCAACATTTACGGTGCTAAATGATTGCTGCGATTTGAAAAAAAATCCAGATGAGGCAAGCCAGTTTAATAGGCTTGACCAGACTATGTGATTCCAAAGGCAGGAAGAACTACAAATACTAGGATGGGAGAGATCCATAATGAAATGCAAATCAGCGATTCTATTTACATAGTCATAGACAGGCTTTGAAATCTCGTAGGAAGAACCACAAAAGGCGGATGGAGAGCGCACAAGCGCTAACAATGAAGATGGGAATGGCGAAGAGGGAATGCCAATGGGGAAGAAAGGTAAATGTTGGTTTGAAAGTACATGGTAGACGAAGATATAGGAAAAGCTTGTTGCAGTGATCGTGGATTGGGAGGCGAACTACACAAGCAAAAGCAAAGTGTGACGAACATATTATGAGCCCCCCAACAACAACAACAAGACTTAGGTCACTCGTCAAAAAACAAATATCATACAAAGTCTAAGCCTATAACTCTAATACCATATTAGAGTATTTGAAAAAAATCATATATTGATTCGAGTTATTTACATTGGACAAGCAATAAATCTTATATAGGCATATCCTGAATTGACAAGCAACCTAATTAACTGAAAAAGAAAATTGTAGACAACTAAAGAAATAGACAAAATAGCAAACATAGAAAAGCAGGAAATATGCAGCATATATTAACAGCATTTCCTCGTATTTTCGTAGGTTATTCAATTTTTTTGATGAGAGGATAGAACAAAAACATAAACCCAAACTGAAAAAATTCAGGCCAAATTTAGGGGGTGTTTGGCCCCTTATTTTTCAATTTTTCATTTTTGATTTTTTGATTTTTTGGATTATGGCCAGAATGACTTT
>JABCMJ010020583.1:0-51736 GCA_014822125.1 Arbutus unedo | reverse complement strand
AGAGTCTAAATTAAATACTAATGCATAACATGGATATTTTAAAGATCTATTATTACACAAAAATTAAAAAAAAACTCTAAACCCTATTTAAGAAAAAAATAATAAAAGAATTAAGAAGTAAAGTATAAATAATTATAAATAAAGAGAATAAGGAATTATTATAAAATATATCGGGAACGGAGAGGATTTACTAAAATCCGCCTCCAATTCATTCTCCCTTTTCTTTTTAACTTTTACTACCAAATTTAAACCGATTTTCAAATAAATTCTCGAAACTCTAATCCAAACGGAATAAAAAATGAATCGGATCCGATCAAGCGCAAATTAGCATCCCTACATCCAATAATACGCAAATATGCGCGGTTCAACTTAAAAAGGAACAGCACAACAATTTTCCAATGTCAGGAGAATACTAACAGTTAGGAATATCTGTATAACTCTACAAACCACAAAACGAGAGTCCGCAAAACTTATATATTAAAAAGATCTGAAAAACGCGATGTATATATGCGAGATATGTATAAGATTTACCTTGGGATGCAGAGCTTTGCAACCGCCACAACCAGGGGAATAAAAGTCAACTATAACCAATCTGTCACCAGCTGCTAACAATGAATTCACGAATTCTTGTGCTGAATGGACCTCTACCATATTGGGTTTGAGGGTTTTATCCCACCAACGCAGGGATCGGCTTACACAATTTGATGATTGTTTCGGCAATTGTAAAGTTCCAACAGATTGTGCCTGAAATTTTTCACTAAATGTCAGTTTAAAATGAACGGAGGCAATCGCGAAACAAGAAATCAAAGAGAGAGAGAGAGATGTACATACACGAACGCAAAATTTTGGGGAGGCTTTGGAATTCCAACAATGTAAGCCAGTGTGATCTGCAATGTGCATGGGTTTTACGACAAAATCTTTTGAATTTGATTGTTTGAATTGGAGTAAGCCAAATGAGGGAGAGAGTGGAGAAAACCCTCTGGTTTTGGACCTAAGAATGGTCTCATTAGACCCAGAAACAGTCATACCAGCTTTCAATGAACAAGCCATATCTTTGAAATTCAAAGGTTTCTTCTCGAGCTTGTAGCATCAAAAAGGAAAATCCCACAAAAACCCAACTCCCCTTTTGCCCCAAAACAATTCTGTCTTTCGCCTCCTCAAGTTAGAACACACACACACACACACACACACACACAGAGAAAATCTGTAAAAAAGTTTGCTCTTTTTGCCGAGAGAGAGAGAGAGAGAGAGGGAGGGAGGAAGGGAGAATTGGGTTTTTCTAGGCTTAAAAGGAGGCGAAGAAGACGAGAATTGGATATTAAAATGTAGTAAAGGAGGGAGAAAGGATAAAGTAGAGGGGTTAGGTGGGGTCAATGAACAGTATCTGGATTTGGATTTAATTTTGCTATATCCAGATCGTTGAAGATTCGGAACTGATAATAAAATGGACACTTCATCAATTTCTTTTAAAGGATATGGATTTAATAAAGTTTACTAATGAAATAGAAATATTCAGCCATATCCAGATTTTGAACGATTTAAAAAAGAAAAAATATGAGTAGTGCCTGATGTGCTTTATATTTGTTTGTTTTCTCATTTTATTTGGAACATTAAGTTTGTTGTTTATTAGAGTACAATAATTGGACGTCAAAATTTACATAAATAAAAAATATTCTTTTGATTAGAAAAGATTAAAGATTGTGATTATAAGATTAAACTTCAAAATATATATATATATATATATCTATATCTATATATGTATCGAGGTCTAATTAATTTTTTATTTTTAAAATAAGTAATAAATTTAATGAATTAAGTAAAATAAACAATTTAAATTAAAGTAATAAATAGGCCTGAACGAAAAAGCAGAAGATCCTTCTGTCTTGTCTTGTTTGACTCTTCAAAAACGGGATAAGACTCGGATAAAGCAAGGGCCGCCCAACGAGGGCTTTGGGCGAATTTAAAATGAGACTTTTCAATGCACAATAAAATTACACTGTTTTTACCTAACTCCTCAGTTGTTAACTCTTAAAATTATAAAAAAAAATAAGATGAATATAATAAAAATATATATTATAAAAAGCTGAATTATAAAAAATTAATTTGAATATTTTTAAAAAAAAGAAATATGGTAAATATTAGTATGTAAATGATATTTTCATAATAACGAGGGGTTATCCAAGTGATAGAGCAGATAAACTGTAAATTCAGACATTCTGTTATCGAAACTCGACAACTTAATATTTAAAGTCACTAAGGAATTTTTTTGATCGTTTCTACTTAGGGTCTTGAGAAATAATCGGTAATTTAAGTGGGAACCCTTTCAAATTTTATCTCAACTTCATCCCAAATTGACCAGATACCTTGATTGTCAAAAAATATATATTGTAACCAATAATGATATTTGCATAAACAGAAGGGGATATGAAAGGAACATAAGATATAAATAGGAGGAAAGGTGTTTAAATTTTATCCCCTTCAGCCGAATAAAATTTGGACTTGAATATGATATTTGAGATCCAAAGTCGCTAATAAACTCCGAATATGACAACGGGAATTGCCATATACAAAATTCAAAATTTTTACTCCTCCTTTATCTGCTATCAAATAGGCCTAATGCTTTTATTATAAAAAACATTGACTTTAACTGTAGTTTAATGAATTTCGGTGATTTTTTTATTTTTTAAATTGTCAAACGTCAACTTATTAAAATTTCAATTTTAAAATTTTTTGGCATAACAAGCTCTAACATAATTTCTATTACGCAAAACAACTTATTTTTAATTTTTAAAATTTTTCTGGAACTAAAACTAGAATAGAGTTTTCAATATTTTTATGAGTTACGATCTTTGAAAAATTAAAAATATTCAACACAGGCTATTTCACGTGTGGTAAGAATTATGTTGTAACTTGTTATACGACAAAGAATTTCAAAATTAAAAATTCATTAACTTTATTGACAATATTTAACTAATTTCAACGATAAATGAAATAACTCAAAGCTCAATGTAATTTAGCATAAATATTATATACATGTGTTTTTTTTAGTTTGGCTCCTCTCCTATCTTTAACTAGACAGTCTAGTTTCTTCATTTGTATAGCTTTTCCTATGGATGATTAAACAGTTTATTTTTTAAAATTCGTCAAAAATATCAATTGCGGTAAAAATAACGTTGATCATATATCGTTTGTTATATGTACAAATATATATTTTGAGAAAAAAAATATTGAAAACCTTTCCAGTAATGGAAGTGTTTTTGTTAAATCTCAAATAAAAATAGTTAAAGAAAAGTACTGTTAAGTAAAAATTCTCCCGTTTATAGGCTCATGGTGGGGTCAAATGGACTTGAACATCACCCTTTAAGTGATTTAACCAGCGTGTGGATTAGAAACGATTTTTTTTTTTTCGACCCCCGCCGCCGGGGGGGGGGGGGGGGGGGGGGGGTGGTTTATGCTGCAAAATCCTTGAATACTGTCATCATAAAAAAGAAAAAGATGAAAAAAAAATATTCGGAGAAACTTTAGTACACTTTTTAATAATACGTGTATAGTATAAGCAAAATAACATAATTTTGTCTATTTTGTCATCAAAATTATATCGTTTTAACTTATCACGCTAATTGTTATCAAAATATATAAAATTAAAATAATGTAGATTCGAAAACAAAACGAACAAAATTATGTCATTTTTTCGCGCTATAGGAAAATGTATTATAACTCCTCTAAATCCAAAAAAGGGCATCTATCTATTTTGTTACGGTACGAACTTCTTATTTTCTGATCAAATTTTGATGATCAAAATCGTTCAATGTGTTTAAAGTATATTTTTAAGAGTTAACGCGAGATATTATCTCAAAATATTATCCGAAAATGTTTGATTCATTTAATTTTTTATAAAATTATTTTGTCAACATTTATCAAAAACTGTTTAAATCAAGCTGTTCTCAATATTATTTTAAGATTATTTCTTGCGGTACCCTTAAAAATATATTTTTAACACGGATCATCAATATTTGATTAGAAAATAAGAGGTCTGCACCGTAGTAAAATAAAATATTCTTTATTAGAAGCTCTCTCTGTCTCTCTCACACTCACCTACTCACTCACTCAGTGTTGGCCCCGAGGTAAACCCCGCAAGTTCTGGGGCTCGAGCAATTCCCCGGCGCAAGGGAACAAATTTTTTTTTTTAAATATAGAAAATTATTTTAATTATTTTGTAAAAAACTTATTTTAGCATTACTTATGTCCTCTACATCATAGATCAAGCTGTTATATCACTTAGACTCCGTTCAATTGTCAGAACAATTGTAGGAGAAAGTTATTCTCAGAAAAAATTGAAGTGAAGTAAAGTAAAATAAAAATAAATTTATTTTCTTATGCGTGTTCATTTGTCAAAGCAATCTTGTAAGAAAATAAAAATTCACTTGTTTATTTGTCAGAAAAAAACAACGGGAATATTTATTTTCTAAATTCAATGGTTAGTTGTAAACAAAATTAATTTTGAGAGCATATATTTTCAAAATTTATCCTTTCAACTATCATGAAACTACTTTATATAAATTAAAATGTTGTCATGCAAGTTTAAATAATAAAAAAAATATGTATTTATAGTCCACTAAATTAAACAAATAACAATATAAACATATATTTTCATTCCAGTAACAAAAATAACAAGAGAAATATTATGTGTTTAATATATTAGATATGTATATCATATATAAATAGAATATATATATTAACATATTAGATATACTTAAATATGTACATAATATATAAATACGTACACTAACATATGTTTAATTTTTGGTGACCATCACTTTGAACCCATTGTATAAAATATAATATATGACTATAATATAAAACATATGTATTCCTATGGTTCTACTATATATTTTACAATATGAAAAGAAAGCAAGATATCCTAAATAGGACATATACTTAAATATATTTATAGTTATTGTACTATTTGGTGTAATGTTGTACTTAAATTAATTAATTATTTTTTTATTCAATTTGTTTTGTATATTTTTTATTAATATTTTGTGAAATATTAGTTCGTCTCCACGAAATAATATAAAAAATATAAAATTGTGTCTAAATTTTTTTACTAAATATAAAAAATAAACTAAAACATATCATGTTTTGATTTTTTTTTTATCTTTTCTAATTTTTTTATTTTTGAACATAATTTTATATATTTTGTCGAGATAAACCAATAACTCACAAAAAATAAATGCAAAACAAAAATTGTGGATTGTCATGCTTCGGTGGATAAGGGCTTTTCAAAGTTAAAATTGATAAAAATTACATTCGGACTACCATATCACAGAAAATATTAAATTGATTGTCTATGATTTCAATTGACAATGAATACTTGAATAAGTTAAATTACGATGATTTAAATGAAAATTTTGCTTTAAAAAATGTAAGAAGAAGTTTTTTTTTAATTGGATCATGCAAATTATAAAGCACTATAACTAGAGTTGTATTTTAATTTTGAATTTTTTATATAATTCAAGCTAAAAATACAATGTAATTTTATTTTTGTTCTTATTTTGTTATTTGATTATATATCTTTTAATTTTATTATGACTAATCTAAAACCGAATTTAGATGATTCAAATGTCGGAATCGTCCTTTCCCCCCCCCTCTCTCTCTCTCTCTCTCTCTGTTTTGTGGTGGAGGAGCGCATTGTATGGGATAGTGGAATGGGGATAAAGTCAGAAGAGGGAATTCGCAGATGGCCCGCGGTATGAAGCTTGTTTTGTGTCCAGAGAGATAACCCATTGTTTTGGTCCTTTTTAAACTGTGGGTTGCCCATTTTCCAACGCTATGGATTAATAATCTTCTAGAATATGTCCACGAGTGTGGGGTGCTCGTAGGGGAACTTCATGCCCCACCCACAAAAGAATTTAAAGCGGACATTTTTTTTTTTAAAAGAGATTATTAACGAATGTCGTTTCGAATGTTTTTTTTTTTTTTTAACATTTTTGGGCTCTCCTGTTGGTACGAGAGGGTTTCCGTTTTCGTTGAGGGCACCTGTGTTTTAGGTGCTAGGGGCCAAGTGCACAGCAGTTGTACTGTGCATTGAATTGTCCTAATTAAACTCTTTTTTATGTATTTTGTGCACGAAATCTATTAAAAAAAATTTATTTTAAAATTTTGAGTTTACAGTTATTTTCAAAATATTCGTTTAAGTCAACGGTGAATTTTTCAAATTCTTTTGAAAATAAAATTTAGAAAACACAACCTAAAGGAATTCAAATGAGCAGTATCAGTTATTTTTTTAATACGGTGATGACAAAATAGACATATTTTTGTAATTTTCTTTTTACTATTATCACCGCCGCATTAAAAAAATAACCGATACCGGTCATTTGAATTCTTTTAGATTGTATTTTATAAATTTTATTTTCAAAAAAAGTTGAAAAATTTACCGTCAACTTAAGAGAATATTTTGAAATTAATCGTGAACTCAAAATTTTAAAATAAAATCTTATTAATAGATTTTGTGCACAAAATACACAAAAAAAATTTAATTATGATACAAAATTGTACGTTTAAATGCACAGCATAGCTCCCCCATTTTTCTTTTCGAGTGGTCAAAATAGCAATGATTTCGGGATGTCAAATTGACAATCATTTCATAGAAAATAGTAAACTGAGTAATATTTTTGAAAATCTATTTGTAGTATATACAATGTAAATAGGGCTTCAAAAGCTTCTATATATAAGATAATTTCAAAATTTTTAGAGTTGTTCTAAGAAATTAAAACCTACCCCATTCATTTTCTCCTTATAAGTTTACTACTCGCCCCACATTTTAATCTGACATGTTTCTCATCCACTCCACCTCAAACTTTATACTAGCTATGATTTTTCTCCTAAAATTCCAAATAAATTAACTAATCCACAGCTAATTAATTAGAAATTAACTACATCTAATTCAGTTTTATCATAAATATCTTTTAATTATAAAATATAAACTACACGTGAAAAATTGTTTTGACTTGTATATTGTGTATTAATTGTTTTTTGTGCCTCGCACGAGACACGTTTGAAAATTGTATTGTTATGATATTTAAAAAAAAAACCCTTATTTTTTATTCTCGTCCTCATAAAAACCAGCAGCCCCTTTCGTAGGTTTCACTTGAATATAAGAGTTTTCATAAATACAAAGCTGTGGGCTGAAAAAAGGTAAAAGGCTAATTATAAGGCTAATTGACTTACAATTTATGCAGAACATTGACATATTTAATTGCAAGTGGTATTCAACAATCCATTTCAACTACTTTTCTTGAATTGAATGAGTTGCCTGCAGAAGATATGATTCTTTAATCCTAATAGTAGTTTTATTTCTTTATTCAATAAACTATGGTGTTAATGATGCAATTGAGGGGAAATTACTAATTTTGCATATTGTGCTGGCTCCAATCTCAAAAGCGAAGGGTCACACAGAGTAATTGGTGAAAAACAACATGAAGAAGTAAGATAATATGGAAAACAAAAAAAAAATTAAAAAGTAAAAGCTATCGATATTATACTAAACTTTCACAAAGGTGAGGGAAAAATTATTTTAATTTAAATGCACATGCAATCACGTCATCTATACTAGTTTATAATATATATATATATATATATATATAGATATATATATATATATATATATTCCTCTTCTAATAAGGGATACTTTATTTTGCTACGGTGTGAATCTCCTATTTTCTGACCAAATTTTGATGATTGAAACCGTTCAATGTGTTTAAAACATATTTTTAAAGACACCCGCAAGAAATCGGCTCAAAATAATATTGAGAAGGACTTGATATAAACAATTTTTAATAAATGCTGACAGGAACAGTTTTATAAAAAATTGAATAGATCAAGCCTTTCCGGATATTATTTTAAGCTGATTTTGTACAGGTACCTTTAAAAACATGTTTTAAACACATTGAACAATTCAAATTATCATAATTTAATCAAGAAATAAAATATTCGTACCGTAGCAAAATAAGAAATCCCTTATTAAAAGCTCACTATATATATATATATAACAATAACGTCATCTACATTAATCTGTAATGCTTGAAGAGAAATAGAAGTAATCTGTTAAATTTGAATGAAAATAAAATGAATACCAACTAAGTGTGATCAGTTGTTTTTCACTTGCTTTTGCTCTTGCCAATCTAATAGCAAGCACGACAAAGAGTGTTAACATCCAAAATTCGTCTCCAATAACGAAAAAACACATGGCAACAATGGTGGGCTTGCATATACGGGATTAGGATATCACAGATTAAACACAAGGTGACATCATTTTACGGATTCAGGCTGGACTGTAGTGCACTTTGTGGCCCAAGGACATGTGTCAAAGGGAAAGGAAAGGATTGTAAAAGGAGGTACGTGCAAATAATCATGATCTAGCCATGGATCGAAGGTGAAAAGTTATTTAAAATTGAAGCAGGAAAGTAAGGCAATAATCAACAAACAAGCTATAGTTGTTACCTACAAATAGTACTGAAGATCATCGAAGAAGAAGTACCTAGACAAAAAACACCCACTGAGGGGTATGTTTTTATTATATTGATTAGTTTATCACAGTACTTAGTAGTAGATTTGCCAAAAATTATAGCATTAGTTGAGCTTGCATTAGTAGTTTGTAGCCTTTATTGTAATTGTTTAATGTAGCCTTTATTGTAATTGTTTAACTTTTTCAAAGTACTTAGATCTTGACATGAATACTTAAATATAAGTTTATCATTAAATTTATTATTCGAGAAATTTTTCATCTTCTTGACACTTCATATTTTGATTTTATCATTTTTTGAGTTTGATTAAACCATTTGTAAATACTTGAAAAAAATATACTTGTTAATGAAGTAAGAGAGTAGATAACACAAACGTCTGGTGGTTATTGATTGTTAAACTGTTAAATTAATTTTGATAAGTGATAATTACAAGTTTTTTTTATAGCACGCTCGTATTTAATTCCAAGTTATGGAACGAAACCTTATGTGTTGAAAATGGTAAAAACTAGAAAATGAGGTGATATTCTTCCATCTTATGCAGATGATCAACTTAATACTTATAATGTTGTAACGATATCGCTTTATGAATTTGGCCATCATACACCTGGTTCGCGAGGAGTCAATTAAATGCTTAACCTAACAAATAGAACAGAAAAAATACGAAACAAAGTTAAACATGAAATTAAAATGGAGATCTAAATTAGGAATGAAAATAGACTCAATTGAAGTTAATAACAATTTTCACCGTCCTGACCTCGCCTTTACACGTCCTCCAGCTGTGTTGCACTTGGTCTGTTAGGCTCTATGCCCCCCCTCGGTTCATGACCTAGGACTTTGGTAGCGCTTAGATCGTGGTCACTTTCTCGCAGGACAGTTGAAGAAACTGCAACCATCGCAAAAGTCGTGACTTTCCGCTGACCTTTGCTAGGATGAACGATAAAACTGTCGCGAGTGTGTTCCCTCTCAGACTCGCTGGCTTGGGTGCCTTCTTTGCGACCCCCTGGCTCCCCGCACTGGGGCGCTAGCCTCGTGACCCCCAGCCTTCCTTGCTTGGGGGGATTTGTTCTACTGCTGACTTGGTAGCTAATTCTTTTGACTTGTTGCCATGGCCCATTTGTATTGGGTGGGTTTTGTGGTCCCACTAACCGCGACCCGCTGACTCGCGGTTGTGGCGCAATACTATAAAATAATTTTGTTTGAGAAATATTAAGTGATATTATTTGTCGCTTAAAATATCCCCTCTGGTACAATATTAGTATAGAGTATAATTAATTGTAAAAGTTACTAAGGTAGTTTTTTGATTAATTAGTTAGGCAATAGAATTATCTGTAAATAGTTTTAAAATTAGAAATTAATTATTTAAATTTTATTACTAAACCAAACAATTAGATATCTATCTCCTCACCAAAAACGCTTTATGTGTTGATATATAGCATAGATGCAACCCCTCAGTGCGTGCATACATGTACATACAGTTGGTTTATGTGGAATCGACATTTATTTGTTTTCATTCTGAGGTTGTATTTTGAACTATTAAATCAAAGAAAAATATATGAAGAAAAATAAAAAGCTAAGAAATTATAAAGTATGTTGGTTATCCTATTCTTTCAATAAAGTCTTGGTAGATTTCAATAGACCATCTTTAATACATTTCTCATCGATTCTCCATTTTGGAAAGTCAATTAATATATTTCATTAAAAAAGTAAGTTCAAAAAATAAAATTTTAACACCAACTTTAATTCACGTATCTCTAAAACTTCTCTTTATAATTTTTTTCTTAATTTGTCTATTTTCAAATTTTACTCAAATACAGACAATATTAGAAGGCTATCGTCCATTTTTTCTCAATAATGTTAATTTAAAAAAAAAAAAGGGGGGGGGGGGGGGGGGGGTTTTACTAAAAATTCACAAATATATTTAGTATTAGAAGTTGATGCGAGAGGACAAAAAAGATAAGATGGCATTTTAGAAGGAAAAAAACAAAGAAGAACAAAAAGATGAGTCTTCATTTTGAAGATTACAAATGAAGTAAATTTGTAGGGCAATTGATTTGCGAAGTAGAATATTAGACCCGTAAAACGGTACGTTTTGGAGATGAATTTAAGATAAATTGGGTATTATAATGGCATAGGGTAGTATGAATTTGATGGTTAAAGTTTCGAGGCCTTGGATCAATATTCTTTTGAATTTGTCTTGGGAAGTTCGATCGTAATTCATTAGTTGTTGGTAAGGCAGCAGAAACTTATGAGTGATTGATCGTTTACGGAGTCTGCCACAATTTTAATGTCCTTAGAATCACGTACAAAGTAGAATCCTAAAATCCCTTTTGACTCAGGAAGAAAAATTGATAGCAGAATGGGGAGAAAATTCGTAAAGGAGTGTAAGTAGCCCACGGTCTGAAGCTTGTTTTCATGTGTTGAGAGAGAAGGCCCATTGTTTTGGTGGAGAAGATGGGGGAGAATGCCCGACGGTCCCTTGTTTTACGGGCGAAAACAATAAAGAGGGTAGAGAGAGAGAGAGAGAGTTAAGATAATTGTATTTGTTAGGATAAGATTTTGAAGCATTGTTAGTTTTATTTTTTAATAATTGAGATATTTGATCGACTCCAAATCAAATTAAGATAAAATTTAAAAGAGTCCCCATACAAACTAATTCTGAGAATTTTAAATGAAAATGACCGAGTAAATTTTTTAATAACTCTAAATATTAAGTTGTTAAATTTCGACCACAAAACATTTAAATTTATAACTCATTAATTTTATCACTTGAACAATCCCTTGGTTTGAAGCATTGTAAGTTAGCTCGCAGTTTTCTTATTATGAACAACTATATTATGAACAACAATTGCGTGGGCGGTGGGGGTTGACAATCGTACATATTTTTATTGTTTCAGTGTATATTTCCGAACACTCTAACAAATATTTTAAAATATTAAATGATGTATTCTTTATTCTACAGACATTTAATACATAAGTTTAGGTTTTTTTAAAATATTTTTTTGGCAAATGACATATACAATGACGTACTCTTTTTTAAAAAGGATAATTTAAATTAGGGTTCTGTGAGCTCAAATAGTATAAATTTTCATCCCATTAGCTTTTTGAACTTATGATTTCATCCCATTTTTACATTGATTGATATTTTTGTCATTAATTTTAAGTGTTAATTTATTCTTTTATTATTTTCTAAGTAAAAATACATAATTTCTGATTTGATAGGTAGAAAATAATAGCAGTAAGTTAGACTTGAATTATGGAATCAAGTAGGGTAAGCAATTTTTATTGAAGCTTGAGAATATCACCAGAATTTCCAAGATACTTACCGGAATTTTAAACACAATCTTAAGAATATCGCTGGAATTAAAAAAAATGATCATCGAAAATACACTAGTTTTTAAGTTTGGACAATTTGGATCTTAAAACTACTAAAAAGAGATTCCGTATAAAGGACTTACCATAACAGTTTCGTCAATGTGAAACTTTTGTTTCCTAGCCTGGTACTCTTCTTGCTTTTCGATTTCTTGGGTTGTATCAGTCTGTGAATCCTCTTAATTGGGTTGATGTCTTACTAATCAATCTTAGATTCATTCTCCTCTATTAATACAATCTTCTTTAACTTTCAAAAAAAATAGTTTCGTCACCCAAAAAATTGAGTTTCCGGAACAAAGAATTGCAGAAAAATGACGGCCGAATATTTCAATTTGTGAAGAGCTTAAAACTACATGTGATGATAAATTTGCATAATTGACGGTTAATTTGTTAGGATTGATGGTAAATTTGTTAACATCCAAAATTATGGTGATAAATTTGTATATATTTTTTACATGTAATAATAATTTTGCTTCACTTGATAGTTAATTTGTTAGCATCAATTGTAAATTTGTTGCCCTCTATAATTGTGATGGTAAACTTGCAAATCTAAGGATTAAAAAGCTGCAAATCGTTTGTTACTTGAAATAATGGTAAATTTGTAATTCTAATAGTAAATTTCTATAAATTTAAGGGTTAAAATGTGACAAATCGTTCATTATTTGAGATGTAGGTAAATTTAAAGTTCTAATAGTAAATTACTGGATGTATGCAAACTGATATGGAAAGGTAGTGAACGTATCCCTTATTTTAAGAGTTAAGTGACAATTTACATATCATGATAATTTAGGTATTTTTGAAAAAATAAGACCAAAATTTAACTTTCAAAAATGAATGAGATGAAATACTAAGTATAGCTTATAGATAGAACCAAACAATAAGTATTACTTTTTAAAATGGGACTAAAATCTCTTCTTAAGAATCGGTTGGGGCCCACTAATGAATAATTAAATTGCCTTCGAAAATTAATCAAGATATGCACATATTATTAAAACACCTTAAATTAAAAATAATAATCTATTTGATGCTGTTTTCTGTTTTTTAATCTTCTAGCTTAATATACTAGGCCTTGGCCCACGTGCCCAGACGTGACCCTTTGACGGACCCAAGAACGGGTCGCGTGCTGCGTTCTTTCGCTTTACAAGCAAACTTTAGCATTTCATTTTCTCTGCAGGGAAAGTAAACAATTATTAATCCTAAATATTAAAATGTTCTTATATCGTCTCTAATTCATAAATTAACCCATTTAATTCCGCACGATGGGTAAATTTTTTATTACCTTCGAATATTTTTCTCAAGCTCGATCAAAACGCTTCGATTTTTTCTCTCACCGAAAAACCTAATCTCAAAAACAATAAATCATAAAAAAAATTCGCATACTCACGTGATTAAGTCACTAATTAATCTTGCTAAGCTCTTAATATGAGCGCATGTGATAATAAATGACAGATGGTGGTATATATATATTTTTGAATAAATCTAATAACATATCAAGTTATACATTAAAATGTACACTATACTTACGTGACATATTATTATAAGACAAAATATAAAAGTGGATCTCATAAATTTTGATATATGTTCAAATTAATAAAAATCACATAAACATAATATATAATTTGATGTTAAATATAATGTGTTAGTACCATTGTTCTTTCCTTTTATAAAGGTTCTGCCAACTAATTAAGTCTAATAGTTTAAGAATAATTCTACCCAACACATTAAGTTGGATATCATATTTACGTGACACATTATTTTATAAAACAAAATATAAAAGCGAGTCTCACAAATTTTGATATGCATTCAAATTAATAGATGTCACATAGACATAGTATATAATTTGATGTACAATATAATGTGTTAGTATCATTATTTTTTTCTTTTACGGAGGTTCTCTCAAGCAAGCAAGTCTAGTAGTTTAAAAATAAGTCTACTAATACATTAAGTTAGACATCAAAATGTACATCATGCCTACGTAGCATACTATTATAAGAAAAAATATAAAAGTGAATTTTATGAATTTTGATATGTATTTAAATTAATAGATGTAATGTATAACTTAATGTATAACGTAATGTAGCAGTAACATTGCTAATAGTTTAAAGGTTTAAGGACTATATCACACATTTTAGAAATATTACGGAATAAAAGTGAAAATAAATTCCAATGGACGGACCAGACTCTTGTTTTATAATACTCTGTTGTCGCCTCTTTCATACAAATATCCAACAATCTCTCTTGTTTTTCCTCGCAACTTTTCCACCCCCAAACCCTTCTTCATTTTCCCTAGAGAAATTTCCGATGGGAAAGATAGGATTATTCGATCTTGAGAAACACTTTGCCTTTTACGGGGCATACCACAGCAACCCAGTGAATATCCTCATACACACGATATTTGTTTGGCCAATCTTCTTCACATCTCTCATTCTCTTCTATTTCACACCTGCTTTCTTCGAATGCCCATTTCGGTGTCGTCTTGGCCTTGTTCCTAATTTCGGGCTTTTGTTCACTTTGATCTATGCTTTGTTTTATATCTGTATGGATAAGAAAGCTGGGTCTGTGGCTGCATTTCTCTGTTTGTCTTGTTGGGTCTCTGCCAGTCTTCTTGCTAAGCATCTTGACTTCTCTCTGGCTTGGAAGGTAAATTGTTCTCATATCAATCTATTTTGCAATGAATTTATTCTGGGTTTTTTTTAGGTATACGTGCTCTTATGCATCCATTTTATTTTTTATTTTTTGTAGATATTTTACTGAATTTATTTGGGGTTTCCTCCCTGTTCACTGCTATTTTGTAAATAAATATGCTGCCATGAAAATATTGCTAGCAGGATCTTATACCAAAAGTCCTTTTGAGTAATGGTATACCAAAGTTACGCTTCATGCTTAGTTTCCTAGTTTGACAAGATTGATGGGATATGGTTTTCTAACTGTTTTGAACTATTCATAATTTGCGGCCAAATTCCTTGGTGATCTTCCTAACTCCCCGGGTAATACATTTATTGAGAGTTCCCGCAGGGATAGATTTTCAAACATATGTAGATACAAAAGTGTATGTGTAAATATAATAGTTCCTATTTGACGATTGCATTTTAAGCCCAAGATTGTTGATAATTTCTTGAATCTTGGATTTGGCAAAATCTCCATTTAACTTGATAGGTTCTGAAAGTTTGACAAAAGCTTATAAAA
This sequence comes from Arbutus unedo, assembly GCA_014822125.1. Lineage (NCBI taxonomy): Eukaryota > Viridiplantae > Streptophyta > Magnoliopsida > Ericales > Ericaceae > Arbutus > Arbutus unedo. The sequence continues at coordinate 36,656 of JABCMJ010020583.1, read as the reverse complement.
TTCTGTTGTCGGAATTTCTCAATTTATTTACCTATCTCTTTCGTAATTCTCTTAAATTAGGATTTGATGAGAATGTTGTGGGAATTATTTCTCCATTTTATTTTGAGAATTTCTCAACTTTTCTCTTAAATGGGGAACTCATTAGAATGTCGCGTGAATTTTTATCTCTTGATTTCAGGTTTATTTTGAATATCTCAGTTTTCTTAGTGAGAATTTATGAAGTCTCCATATACAAATTTTGGGAAATTTCTTGAATTATCACAGTACTAGGGCTTATTTAGTGGATAAGTTTAACAGAGAGATTCTCAAATCTAATGAATGAGGACTAACACCCATCTAAAAAACATGAATGGGGACTATTAAATTCCCAAGTCCACTAGGTTTATTATATTCTCAAGTGCATGCAATATATCTCAAGTCTACGCTGCTGCTACATCTAATTTGCTCAGTCTCAAAACAAACCATATGCTCAAAAGATCTTGCTTATAGGACCTGTTTGTAGCGAGGTAATCTGCTGGGAACATTATGTTAAAATACGATATATATGATGCAAAATTCATTATCTTATATAACAGGAAACTAAGAATGTCATGAAATCATGCTCGCGAAGATTATTAAAACCTCAAAACCGAACCTTGAGTGTTTTGAGGAACTGCTTAGGGCTTTACGCCCTTGATGAGACAATACCTATTGTCATAGGATTTTTGTATCTATATTGTATAGTACTGCAAGGAGAGTTTTAGGGAGGAGGGCTTTAGGAGGTCAAGTGTCATCACTTAAAATTTCTACACAAAAATATTTTTTTAACTATTCTAAAATCCAATTGGTTCAAACAATAAGATAGTTTAAGATTAAAAAAAAAAAAGACTCCATTAGTTAGTACATTCCATGATTTATGGGATGAGTCACATTTTGAATAAAGAAATGAAATGTTATCTTTCTAACATTTCACATTTTTCTTATCTCTATTATTAACACTTTTAGCCAAATCTTATCTTAAAAACGATTATGTTACATTTTTAAGCAACAATTAAAACTCTTATTTTCATGAACTGATTGCGTAGTCATTAAAACTTTAAAATTGGTAAATTAGGATGTAATTTAAAATCAATTAGCAGATAATAGAATTTTAACATTTAACACACACAATTTTCGCTTTTATATATCTCACTAGACTCTCATATCTCTTCCTGCTGGACGGAGGTTCTTTTGCTTATAGTTAACCTTTTCAGTGTGCACGTGTTATTGTTAACTCTGATCTTACTTGCATACTTGGTAACATAAAGTATCTGTATCCAATTTATATCATATGCAACTTAGTAGTCCTAATGCGATGTTTGTTGTAAATATTTACATGTAGGGTTCTTTCATAGTTATCTTGCCCCACATTTTGAATGTCGTTATAATAACCCCGACTGCGAGGTCAAGGAAGGAGTAATGGACTTGGTTTGTTTTGTCACACAAATTAATTCGTGTATGAGAGAAAATGGCAAAAGGAAGCACAATGCCCAGGTCATGTGAGGGCCTGGGTCATTTTAGTGCATTTTGTCTCTTTTGGCTAGTTGTGGGATCTTGATGGCAGACTCATTTGCAGCTGGCCTTTGTATGTGGCTACACGGTGCATGTTTTGAGATTTTTGAACACTTTTGACTTGATTCTTTTCAGCTAAAAAAATGTCCAGGCACTCATATGTTGGTATGGGAATTTGAACCTCGAAATATATGTTGTGGTTGATGTATCCAAGGAATACCCACATATCGCTGTGGTCATATTGCACCTGACCCATTTCCGTATCCATGCTTCGTAGCTTGCCTCATATTCATATGAAAAGTTTTATAGTTATTGGTTAGTGCTATCATAGCTCATTTTCCTGATCTATAACATTTCAAATGGGGGCAGTTTTCTAAATTTTTGTTGGGCTTTTAATGGACCATTGTTTGTAGGAATAGCGGAATCGAAAGCACATTATGTTTATCTTTTAGGTTCCCTATGTTGAGTGAACTTCTTGAATGAAGGCACTCTTGAAAGTACTTAACTAACATTGGATGAGATGAAAATCCTACCACACTTTGGTTTTCAATTCCAGAACCTAGTCTAAGACTCGCGTTGGATTGTCGAAAAGCCTTTCTATAGATGGAAACCACTGGAATCTGGTATCACATAAGTCAATACGTTGTAGAAGACTTTTTAACCAACACTTCAAGGTTGAAAAGAAGATGATGAACAACATGAAAGATCATGGAGATTCTCTGTATTTTTTGGAGGACACAAGGAACAGACACCTTTTGCTGCCTAAATTCAAAAACTGGAAGTCGGCATGCGAGTCTTCTACTGTGCAACAAGCCCTAGGTTGCTGATAAAATGCACTTGAAAAAAACTCTTTACTTATTCATCATAAAAAGAGTTTTTTACCATTGGCTGTTTAAACCTCCCCAACGACTGAATGTGCATTCCTCCTCCAAAACTTTGATTTAGTCAATATTCTTATTTATTCATCTACTAGCATCAATAGTTGTTATAACCTAGTTAATTGTTTTTCCGGCTAATAATGTTCTTACCTATTTGTTGAATCTTCGTGCTTCACGAATATGTTCAGGTTGTTCTGGCAGCTCAGTTGTTCTGTTGGACTGGCCAATTCATAGGCCATGGAGTATTTGAGGTAACTTGCTCCATATAATTTGCATTTTGTTTCATTGCCTTGACATTCATGTCAGAAGATAAAACATTTTATGTTGATGTTTTTTTGGTAGAAACGTGCGCCTGCTCTGCTGGACAACCTCACACAAGCCTTTCTGATGGCACCTTTCTTTGTATTGCTCGAAGTAAGCTTTTGCAATTCTTCAAAAGTTTGAGAAAAAAAATAAACTACCAAAAAAAGGCTAAGTTGAAGCTTGATTAAACTGGATTTGCTGTCAATGTTGGTTTGTTGCAGGCTCTTCAATCGTTTTTCGGGTATGAACCATATCCAGGTTTTCATGCAACTGTGAAAGCAAAGATAGATGTTGAAATCAAAGAATGGAAGGAGAAGAAAGCCAAGAAAATTTCGTAAAATTGAGAACATGAATCTGCCAGTACCTTGGCAAACTATTTATGAAGTTGATCCAAATTTTCTGTTAATGTCTGCCTTTTGTAAATAAATAGAGAGGAAATCCACATGGACCTTAACAAGCTTTATTAATTTGACATAATTATTAATGTACCCTCTTTGAATAGTTTTTACATGTTCGTCTCTAAAGTTTTATGTTTTTTCCAGCCTGGGCGCAAGGGTAAGGTTTGTCCTATTGTGGCTTAGTAGTAGTCAGTAGTCACAGGTTTGAGCCTTAAAAATAGTATCTCAGCTTGTGAAAGTAAGATTGCGTACATTTAATCATTTTTCAAACTTTGTAGTAATGGGAGTTTCGGAGAATTCGTTACATACAATCTTTTTACCAAATGTTAGGGTTGCTCTTTCTTTAGCAAGGAGAGTTAGTTAAGCCCACTTTTATCTCTGTGTATTAATTAATAACCACCACCCATCACCATACACATGTATGTATGCATATATTCATATACGTATACATGTATATAATATTTGTGTAATTTTCTTTTATTTTACCTAATTTCCTGTAATTTATTCTATACTAGTAAAAGCATATCGTAAAGGCGATTCGATTCCTGGTATAAATCATACCCACCATTGACGACTCTTATTAATTCAAGCGCCTTTGTACACAAACTATAATTGCAACGATAGCTTTGTATCCAGTGATGGAGACAATAGAATGGTTATGTGTTCGGAGTGGAGTCAACGGTTGTTAAATAATTGTAAGATTTTACTTTCTCTTTTATTTTATGTTTTTTAATCTCTTAGACCAATTATATTTCAACCGCTAAGACATTATTTCACACTGTTTGTAATCTCTACCCCCCAAGAGACATTCTAACCTATTAAAATTGTGAACCCTACGTATAAAATATTGTCGTGCTTTTCAATTTGATCTAGTTTTTAAAGGGACAATTTTAGTTGAGTTAAATTTTTTTAAATTTATTAATTAAGATTGTTACTATATTTGTAACGCTCCGTGTGTTTAAAAAATTTATTAATTTTTAAAACTTCTAATAAGAGATTTCTCATTTTGTTAAAATTCGGATCTCTCTTTTCCTGGTGAAATTTTAATGATTCGAACTGTTTAGTGTCTTTAAAATATATTTTTAAGTATAATCGTGAAAAATTAATTCAAAATATTACCAAAAAGAGCTTAATTCAAGTAATTTTTCATAAAACTGTTCTTATTGACATTTATGAAAAATTACTTTGATCAAATTATTGGCATCTGGCCTGTGATTATAAGAGGCACGTAGTCACTATCTTAAAGTTGTTACTGCATCCTCATGTGTAGGTTCTGACGGACAATGAACAATTTCAAGATACAACCCAAATCACAAAGTCAGACCTTTCAATATTCGCGTCTATCAAAAGGTTATTAAGCCCGTTTATTATCGAAGTTACCCGTAGAACATATAAAAATAATAATGAGAAGAGGAGTATAGAAAGAGTAGGAAAACAATGAAAAGATCATTCATTTATCACCCTTAACATCTATGGATATTTATAATCATAATAGCGACTATTCTCAAAAGTCATAACCCTTGGTTTAATTATCCTTTTATAAAAGACATAACTTTTAAAAAAAATCTCTCAAATTAAAAAGTCACAAATGTAAATAATATTTTATAAAAAAACATGACTTTTTTGAAAAACTTAAATTTTGAAACTTATAAAATTTCAACAAAATATTAAAAAGAGAAAAGAGAATAAATAAATTTAAATCAGTAAGAAGAAGTTATTAAACAGCAAAGTCATAGAACCATGTAACTAAATATGAGAGGCATAGAAATTTTAAGGTGTGAAGATCAAAATACCCCTAACTATGAAATAGCAGAGTCATATCATAGATTCATAGTTATTAATCTCGGAAACGATACCAGACTATTGGCATACCGTTCTGACTAATGTTTTGGCGCATTTTAACGTGTTCCAGTCAAATACCGGTCAGTACTGGCCAGTACTATATCGGTCCATAAATAAATAAATATGCATATATATATTTTTAATTTCAAATGTTGGCTTTTTGGATATTAAACATAAATTGTAACTAAAATCATCTACTTTTATATTTGGTGATTTATTTTTATGTTATGGAATTTTATTTTATATGTCCAATATAATTTTTGTTAAAAAATATTATTTAAAAAATATATACTAATTTTAGCGATAAATTCAAAATGATACGCAAGTACATATCGGTACTAGTATATACCGTACTAATAACAAAATTGGTACACTCATCAGTATAAGATTGATAACTTTGAGTCATATAACCATGTAAATAAATATCAAAGGCATGGATTTTTTAAAGTGTGAAGACTAAAATACCCTTAGGGTACTTAAGAGCAAATCATTTAATCATATGGTACAAGTTAGGTCATCATCAGGTTTTAATTTATTTTAATTATCTAGGAGCAAGTCAGTTAATTATTTAGTGCAAGATAATTAACCACCAAGTGCAAATCTTGTTGTATTTTTAGAGCAAGTTCTCTAATTATCTAAGAACAAGTTATTTAATTATCAAGTGCAAGTTGGTCAATCATCAAGTGTAAGTTTTCTAATTACCTAAGAACAAGTCAGTGAATTATTTTGGTATAAAATGTTTAACCATCAAGTATAAGTCTTGTAGTCTTTCTAAAGCAATTCTAGTAATTATTTAGAAGCAAATTATTTAATCATCTAGTGCAAATTAATTCATAATACAAAAGGGTAAACTTATCAATTTATATATGAATTCCGTGCCTTTAATGTTTACTCAGATGACATGTATCAAAGATAGAAACTTCTTGCCACTAATTTGAAATTATATTTTGTCCTTTCCAATTTTTTTCCTTGATATTTTCCCGCTTTTTATTAATGGGTGTGAAGAAAAATGTCAATTATTTGCGAAACAGCCATTGCTTATCCCCGATCTCTCTCTCTCTCTCTCTCAAATGAAGGTTGGAACACTCGCTAAACCTCCCATAAACCTCTTCTCTCACCTCCATCTGCACGTCCGGACATTATCGACCGATTCAATCCCAAACGTTTCAAAACGCCCCAACCCAATCACACCAGTCAACCCAGCTCACCTCCACCGAGTCTCCACCGTACTCTACCAACAACAAGATTCCCCCAGACTCCACACCCACCTCCACCGCTGCCAATTCGACCTAACCCACGAATTCTTCCTTCAAATTTGCAACAAGTTCCGACTCTCATGGAAACCCGTGTACAAATTCTTCCTATTCACCGAAACCCAGCCCCAGTTCAAGCACACGTCGATCACCTTCAACAAGATGGCAGACGTAATCGGAAAATCGAGAAACATCGAGCTTTTCTGGGAAGTTGTTCTCGACATGGGGCGTCGAGGGTTAGTGGACTATCAGACGTGTCGAATTGCGTTGAAGACGTTGGCTTCGGCGCGCGAATTGAAGAAATGTGTAGAGTTTTTTCACGTAATGAATGGCTACGGTTTGGGTTATAGTGTAGAGACGTTGAATAAGGTGGTTGAGACTTTGTCCAAGTCTAATCTTGTTGTTGAGGCCATGTATGTTGTCACAAAGTTGAGAGATTGGGTTATGCCAAATGGGTTAACTTACAAGTGTTTGATATTTGGATTTTGTGATGTGGGTGATTTGATTGAGGCTTCAAAGGTTTGGAATTTGATGGAGGATCAAGGGTTTGAGCCGGATACGGATGTTGTTGACAAGATGATAGAAACCCTTTTCAAGAATAACCTATTCGGCGAAGGTATGAAGCTTTTTCAGATGATGAGGGTGAAAAGGATTGATGATTTGGGTCTTTCTACTTACCACATTGTGATCAAGTGGATGTGTAAAATGGGGAAGCTTGGTCAAGCCCGTGTCGTGTTTGATGAAATGCGTGAGAGAGGGATACGACCAGATAATGCGACAAATGGATGTCTAGTTTATGGGTTATTAGCAAAAGGTAGGGTCAGAGAGGCTTATATGATTGTGGAAGGTATAGAGAAGCCTGATATAAATGTGTATCATGGAATGATTAAGGGGCTTTTGAGGTTGAGAAAGCCAAGTGAAGCAACACAAGTGTTTAGAGAGATGATAAAGAAGGGGTGTGAGCCTATAATGCATACATATGTCATGCTATTGCAAGGGCATTTAGGAAAGAGAGGGAGGAAGGGATCAGACCCATTAGTGAATTTCGACACCATTTTTGTAGGAGGTTTGGTCAAGGCTGGGAAGTCATTAGAAGCAACAAAGTATGTGGAAAGGGTGATGAACAGAGGACTTGAGGTGCCTAGGTTCGATTACAATAGGTTTTTGCATTATTATTCAAATGAGGAAGGCGTAATTATGTTTGAGGTCATGGCAAAGAAGTTGAAAGAGGTTGGGTTGTTTGATTTGGCTGTTATATTTGAAAGATACGGAGAGAAAATGGCTACTAGAGACATGAGGAAGAATAGAGCAACTGAATCAGAAACTTAGCTTCTAATTGTGGGTCTTGTTGGTGCAAAGTTAGAAGGGCTTCACTTAAAAATCTTTCATGACACCCAACATTGAACTCGCATGTCTGTTTAGAGCAGTAATGGATTCAGTTTGTGTGAAAAAGGCTTCACTCAAGTCTTTTATGGACATTGCATCAACAGGTCTGTTTTGAGAATGGCCGAAGAGGACGACATGGTGTCTGCAAACACTGGGAGTCTAGGGAACATTTTGCTGGGTTGGCTTCAGAAGCGTGGAACCTTTGATGTATCTGGAATAACATGCTCGTGGTTGAATGGATGGGGAGGAACCTTTCCTTCAACTCATATCTCCATGCATAATCTTGAGCTTGCTTTATAATATAGATTCAGGAAATTCAATTGTATAAAGAATCAGTTTGTAAAGTGAAGAGGTGATTTCATTTGGCATAATGGCATGCAAATGGGTGGTTCCTCTTCGATATTTGTAGCTGGGGATCCAAATAGTGCAGTGGTTGAGTGATTCTACCTCATGCATTGTATACAAATTGTTGTTTGATTGAGCTGGACCTATTTTTAGTGATGACTGTTTGATCGACTTGTATACTGTTTGAGATTTAAAATACAGTTGCTCTTTATCTAATTAGTTTTCATTATTGGTCATTATTTAGTTATTTTTACTAAGATATTCTAATACCTATGACTTTCCTTGATCATTGATTTTATTACAAATAAACTATACAAATCTGTTAGTTTTCATAATTACTCATTTCTTATATAATGTGAAGTCACCTTTGATTTTTGTACAACATAACTTTTATTTTTGGACTGTGATTGTCATTGATTGTTATCAAAAATATATAGCAGCTGCCGAACTCGAATTAAGATATTTTTTATATGGTAACTCCACCTGTGATCTATTATGTGGTAGCGAAATACTATCCAACCATGTTTTTATTCATTGATAGAAAAACTCATTTTGTTAAAATTTGATGTATTTTCAAATGTAATTATTGTTAAAATCATGTCTATCTAGCATTGACAAAGCTTAATTGATCATACTTTTCCGAATAAAGAGAAAGAGTTTGACCGTTTTTTTTTTCTTATAATAATTGTTTTTGTTCATACAAATATTAATGTTCGATCTACCTAATTTGTTTCTAACTTATTTTCTGCAATTGTCCCTGTGTACAGAAGACACAATTTCCTGTGAGCCTTGTATAATTCAACGTCTTATAATTTTAGTTTTTATTTTTTCCCCAAAATGTACACTTAGGGATGAATATATGAATTAGCAAGCAGAAGGTTCTGAGTTCACTCCATTCAATAATCAAACAGCAGACGTACTGCACAAGAAAAGATACACATTTCAACCCTTAATTTTACACTTGGTACATGATACAAACTTCCCCAACAGTGTTGTGCCGTGTTGGGTTGGAACTTGGATCTTCTAATTAATAAGCGGCTTCAGAAGCACTTTGACACTGCAACAATATACATAGAAATCATATATACAAGGGGTTTATTCAATACTATCTCAATGGTCTTTTTCTGTACACCTTAGACTGCCATAGTATACACGTATCTATACATCCTGCCGACATACAGGACACGAGCCATGCCTGATGAGCTACTTATTCACACAAGTCAAGTGGAATGTGTGTAGAACATCTGTACACCATAGACTGCTACAGTATACACGTATCTATACATCCTGCCGGCATACGGGACACGAGCCATGTCTGATGAGCCACTTATCCACACAAGTCAAGTGGAATGTGTGTAGACATCTGGGCAAGCTCCTGGCAATCTCCCCAATTTCAATATCCTGTCAAAAGGCAAGCAACAAAGATTAAGATCAATCAATAGTTTATATGCATATATGACACACCGTGTGTACACTGTATGTGCTGGATATGAATAAAAATTATGCAACCAAACTGGGACCTGTAAACAGATTGAGCAGCAAATGCTTTGCACTGCCTGGACTTCATCCAACATAACATGACATGGAAGTTTACTCAACTCCTCCCCCGACACCCCTTTGGATGGGACTTCACCATTGGCATCATACACCTCATCATAGCTTACGCTGGCAACGCTCACCTAATCATCCAAGTTATCTTTAAGGTTAGATACTAAAGTATATAGAACTGTATGAAAGTCTAATAAAGGAAAAACAAGATAACTGTTTTTCACAAAGGGCCCATTTGGTAATGTTTCTAGTTTCCTGTTCCTTGCTTGTAAAAATCTGGAAATGAATTTATGTTTTTTTTTAAACAAAAACAAAAAACATATTTGGTAACATGTTTGTGGACATTACAAAACAAAAACAACATAAAACATAAAACATGTTTGGTAATATCATTTTAATTTTTCTTATGTTATTATCAAACTAAAGCCTTTATGACAAACTATATGTCACAAAGAAGATAGGGCCATGGGGTGTGTGTGGGGGTTAGTAGAAGTGGGGGTAGTACAAAGAGATTCGAGCTAGGACTATGATATGATGGGTGCGAGAGAGAGAGAGAGAGAGAGGGGGGGGGGGGGAGCTGTATGGTTTTAGAAGGAGAGGAGAGGAGAGGAGAGGAAAGGAGAGGAGAGGAGAGGAGAGACAATTTATGACTATGACAGATTGTCAGATCCTGTTTTTTAAACGAATGAAAACACATTTTTGTTGTTTTTACAATTTCAAAACTTTGTAAACGTTTACAGGAAATAATAAATAATACATATTTTATCACATGTGTTTTTTAAGATGTTTATGACAAGCCTAAAGAGTTTGTAAGACGAAATCATAGAGAGGACAAAAGTTCATTCGGATAGATGTGGATCTCAATCGAAGGAATTCAAGCTTTAATTTCAACAAAATATAGTAGTGTAGTTCCAGTTGGCTTGTGCAACTAATAAGGGCGGGAGGGCTTAGAGATAAAAGAAAGATATTTTATTTGAATCTTTGGATAACTACAACCTTAACGTAAGGATTCACTTACTTTCTAATTGCACAAGAGCGTGCTTTGTAAGTGAAGTGAGTTTTAGCAAGCAAAGTTTGAAAAGGAGATAGATTCACCTCAAATCATTCCTACTATATAGTTACGTCCAATCCATCATGATATGACAACCAAACTCAATAACCAAATGTGTAAACTATCAAATCTAGAGTGAGTCTCGTTATCTAGAAGTCGAATCCCTTCATATGAAATTCATGGAACTGTAAAGGCAGCATAAAGGTAGAATATTGATGGAGCCAACATGACACAAAGTGAAGTGCAAGTTATATGTCCAAAAATGATGAAACATTAATGACGTCCTTTTACACAACACCACCTAACAAGGATTTTCCTTCTTTTACTTCAAGTATGAGTTATAGGAACTTTTGCATGAGCAGCTCCAACAACTGTAGGAATTTTCTCCTCTAAATTAAGATGTAAATGATGGGAACATTTTCATGGGCAGCTTCAACAACTCTAGAAATGATGCCTTAGAGAACTTCAGCCCAACAGAAAAGATACTTCTTGGAAATCTATCCTCTCTCTTTAGTAAGACGCAACCTTAAACCTGCCAGACGTCGCTGAACCCATCTAATGCCAGTCTCCCCTCCAAAAAAAAGTGCACAAACACTTATATATGTGTGTGTTCAAAAGAAATTCGAAGTTACATTACCTGCCAATCTGCCAATAAAGTACGACCATCAACAGCAGAATCCCATAAAAAGGCAGAGAAAACATGGCTCTCCAACACAATCTGTTAGTTCTTCCTTTACTCAACCCACACTATGAAACGTGTATACTTAAATATACCCTAGCATAACCAACCAACGTTGCGTGTGTGCGTGTGTGGGTTGGGGGGCAGTATGCTAAGAAGAATGGACGCGCCTCTGGCTTTACATATCTGTACACGGTCTGCATATGCCCAAATATGTGGCTGATTTTATTTATTTAATTATTCCAATCACACAGACACTACGGGGACAAATAGTATCATATGTGTATTTTTATCCCTAAGTTGGGAGAAATAATATTTCCGTCTTCTATGAGCTTATAATATGTAACTATTTGAGACATGTTCTATACAGCGTGCCCACGTTTGCCTCTGTCCTAATTTTTACACCATGATGTGCTTGTGTCATGTTGTGTCCATATCCACACCACGAGTCTTAGCCCATATGTCATAATAACACTGATGTCAGCCAAGTTTACCAAGCACACTCATAAAGCCATCACCATCCTAAAGAATTCATATTGTTAACAAACGGCCTTTAGAAAGTTCAATCTCAAACCTTTATGTACCAAGAAGAGCAGACATTTTAAATTTTGTGACTCCTAAGAGTAAAGTAGTTCTGAAAACAAGTTTGGTATGTTTAAGGTAGAACTCATATTTAGACAGAGGACACATGAAGTGAAATGGGGATGTCATTAGATGAAAATTCCAAAGCACAGGAAAACAATGGGAGAACACATAACTCGAGGAGTAAGATTACCATCTATCAAAAGACACCTCACCAACAGTTTAACACTAAGGGAAAGAAAAGGACAACCTGCCAACTGTAGGTCGATAATAATGCTGGTGGAAACTGTTCCTCCACAAATCTACCACGGAGAAGCTCCTCTAAAAAATCTGCCTAGTAATAGAAAAGATGAAAATTAGTCTGCGGTTAATGAACTCCGTTCACAGAGATGCAAACAAATTTCTATGATCTGGCAGAATACCGAGCCAAAATAAAGGACAGTTTCGATGTTAGAGAAACAAAGAATCAATAAAAGTACGCTAACCATGGATGATGAACACTGTGAACCTGAGAATTCAGAACACCAATAAGCACGTGAAGCCTCCAAAACTTCTACAGAAAGGATAGCCCCAGCTATGGCACCAAGTCCAGCTCCTCGGATGACACCACTGCCAGAAGCCCTACCTGCTAAAGCACCAGTGACAGCTCCAGTAAAAGCCCCGGCTGCAAATGAAGCACATAACAACCATATACCATGAGAAAGACATATCATCACAACAATGAAGCACATACTGACCCCACCAGGAACGCAAATTTACTCGGACTCCCGATGCCAGGTATTAGAATCCCAAAAAAAACCCCAAATAGCAATAAAATGAAACCGTATTTGGCAATTAGATTTCCTATCTAGCAGAGAATGATTAGCAATTTTCTATATTCATCAAGCTCCGCATAAGGAAAAAACCATCCAACACATCCTGACCAATTCCAAAATATGTATACAAATCACAAGCAGTAACCCCTTGAGATTTCAGAACTCAAGCATGGCGAACTGATTTTCTGGTCTGTAAAAAATCACTAAACGCTGCAAAATAGTGCATGCTTAACACAAGGATATAGAATACACCAGTGTGCCCAAATAAATAGACAGCCACAGAGCACAGACCACGGACAAAATACAGAAATGGCAGGGCAGCACACGCATATTGAGTAGGTCATGAATTACACCGCGTCTGAAAATTCTCAACCAAGGGACGAAATTTTAAAAACCAGACATGTTCAGAAGTTTTAGCGTTTGAGATATCAGCCACTTATCCGATATACAAATTAATTCAATCTGTAAGTGTCCATGCTACTTGGCAAAGTGAAGGGAAAAAACAGGCAATGTCATAGTATGTGTGGTCACAGAGCCCACTGTTGAAAATAGGGTGTTCTGTCCTCGAAGTAACAAGTATCAAGTCTTTTTCACCAGTACAAGGGTGTAGAACTCAATGAAAATGTCAAGAAACCACAGAGTGATGGTCAAGATCAGTGATGTAGGATACTCCATGCTGTAGCTCGTGACATACGAATATCAGAAAATTGTCAATATGACCTTACACTGCTCCTACATTCAGCTTCATTTCCACACTACAGCACCACTTCTCGTTCTTTCTTTCCTATAGACCACCACAGAAGTAAGAACAATATCCACCCAAGGTGTTCCCAAATACGTAAGCAATTGGAAGGCAACTCAAGATGAAAGAACAGAGAGCAAACAAGTTTTTACAAGCATACACGATCTTGGTGAAAACACATTTAGATGGTGTCAGCTGCTTGCTATCTATAAAGCTGTGTATGGTATGAGTACTATACTATGCCGCTAACTCCATGAAGAAGACACTTTAGCTAAAGGCAAGAAAGATACTCCCGTAAGAACTTTGCTAGATATGGAAACCCAAAATGACATGCTCATGATATGATGAAAGCTTTCATCATACTAATAGAAGATATCTAAGGCCACATATATATTAGTCAACTTCATGCTATAATGACCAATTGACCATCCAATAGACCCCTAGCATTTTTAGAAGAGAAACGAAACAACACATTTCCATGCTACAAGATGATAGATAGTCTACTTATCAAGTCTATTCATCCATTGCGAGGCTAGAAAGAACATGTAGGCTGTCCAAAGGGGCCTTAGACAACCAATTTGTCTGAACCTCACCAAGTAGACATCGTGATCATAACTAAGTAGTCCATGTTAAAGGAGATTTACGTTGCCATGATCAGACCCACAAAGAGAATCTGTGTAAAAGGACCCCAATCTTTGCTATCCCCTTTTTACCCTTCTTTCCCATAAACTTTCCCAAGAGCCACTTCACCTGTTTCCTAAATCTCCACTCTTCAAATACTTGATACCCTATGAAGTTCCACATTTTCCCCAAGCTCAGTATCTTCCTTTCTAAAGAAATCATTTTCAAAGTTTTCGTTCAGCCATCATCTAAAGTTTCTTGTGGCTTTTGCTATCCTCAAAGCACAGTCACACAACTAGGAGAAAGAAATGGGGTTTGTTATGTGCAGAGTGTGCAGAGTTACCATTTCATTGAGCTCACAAATACATTTTGAAAACTTGAAATACGGTCCGTAGAGTTTTTGCATGATTTTTCATCATTCGACAAACAAAGACAACATGGTCTTGAGAATGTTTACTCGTCACCAACGAAGTTATGCATATTGCATGCATAATATATATGTATGAACCTATAACAAGTACTCAAATTGAAGCTTCATTCCTCATATCTCCCTCAATGGGCCATATCTTTATGCAAAACCCCTCTCAATGTCATAATCCCATTCGTGATCGTTGCAACAAAAGCACACGATGATAGCTCATGTTGGCCATACTAAGTCATCCAAATACAATCCACTTCACATGCTCCCAGAAAAAGAAAAGTCAAACACAGTATAATTCTATAATTTCTCGAAACGCAACCTATCAACTACTACCAAACAAAGGTAATTTCCTATTCAAAACATACAAATTTGACTCATTTAAGCGAAATTGAGCTTGCGTCCACATTAAGTAAAGGCAAACCAATACACACATAAACACATATAAACACCAATTACCAAGAGCAAAGAATCCGGTAAGAGCTGCCGAAAGTGCACCGCCGATCAATCGCAGAATGTAGTGATGGACTCTGATCACTCTCCCTCCATTTATAGCATCTTCCATTGCCAGTTTTTCGTTTATCTGACACTGGAATAGTTTATACAGTTAATCTGATATGACCTATTAATCTAATTTAGGGGCATGAAAGGAGGAGAGAGAGAGAGAGAGAACTCGGAGTGAGTTGAGATGAGAGAGAGTCGGAGATGGAAGGGAGGAGAGATGACAAGTTTTTTGGAATAAGGTTGAATTTGGAAGTGAAATATATACAGTCATATTTATTGAATTTTTTTATTTTACGTAAAATATTTTTATAATTTTTTATTTTTGTTAATTTTTTATAATTTATTAATTTATCTCAACGAAATTTTTTAAAAAAATTATAAATAATTAACTAAATTTAATTTTTTTAAAAAGATAATAATAAATAAAAACAATTTTTTTAAATTTCATTCGTTATTTTTAATGATATTTTTTTAATTTTTAAACATAATTTTATATTTTTAAATTTTTTTTATCAAGACAGACTAATAAATTATAAAACATTGAGATCAAAATAAAAAATAAAAAATAAAAAAAAAATGTAAATTTAAATAAATAAATCTAGCCAGATAGAGCCATAAAAATAGAATCGGCGGTGGGTGCAAATGCGTATTTTCCGATTTTCATTACATTTCTGATTTGTTTTTAAATAAATATTAAGTTTTTTATTGTTATATTCTACCCTAGTGTTTTTAATTAAAATTAGCGTGTTAATTATTTGAATAATTTAACAATGTTATGTTTGAGCTGCGAATTTTTTATTTGAAAACTCAAATTTTAGTAGTTGTATTATGTAATTTATGGTTGTGTAACTTGTAGTCTTGCAATTGTTGATTTGTTGTGAACTTTCACATAAAGTGCATTATTTTTTTTACTAAAATAAATGAGATTGATGGAGATTATTGATCCTCATTTTGGAACAAAAATAGAGAGTAGAGTTCATTTTTTATTTGAAAAATGGGACAGAGATAGAAATAAATTTTAAAATTGGAGATTGAAGACGAGGGTAGTCAAATTTGTCCAAGATTCTTTTTGTTGTTATTCCTTGCTATTTTTTTTCCCAAAATCTTATTTTGAATTTTTTAAAATAAATCACACTGACCTCCAAGGAGGATACCTCTCTTGTAGTTTGAAAAACCGTTGGTCTCTCTTATTTTTAAAATAATTATGTAATTACCTCGCATACCAATCCATTAAACGTTTTAGTCAACTTATTAAAACTTCGAGTTTGATTTTTTTTTGTAGTGTAATTTCTATAACGTTCAATTAAATAAATCTAAAAAAATTTGCCTAAGTTATCTTTTTAAAAAATTTAAAAAATTCAGCATAGACTTTTTCAAATGTTACATGAATTATGAATTATGTAGCAGTTCAAGTTTAAATTTTTAATAAATTAACTAACGCCCTTTGATTTGTTTTAAAATACAAATGAGGTAAGAATAATTTTTAAACCATAAAGAAGATCGATATATTTGTTACGGCCCTCAGGCGAGCCCCGTGAAATTTACACTTTTTGATATCAGATTCCTTGCAAATATACTGCCTCTGTTCAGAGTCAATCCAACTTTTCAAATGCTAGTTGAAGGGGCCATTGCCGCCATCCCAACAAGTTTCAGTGCTCTCCAACAGTCTCTCTTCTCTCTCTTGCTCAACTGCAACTGCATCAAAAAGCTTTCCCAAATCCACACCCAAGTAGTCATCAACGGCCTATCCCAGAAAAATTTCCTTCTCGTAAAACTTATCTACCCCTATATAGCATCAGGTTCTCTCTTAAACGCCCAAAGAGTCTTTGAACAGATTGAAAACCCAAGTACTAATGTTTGGAATCAAATGATAAGAGGGCACGCTCGGAGCGAAACACCGCGTAAGTCGGTGGAGATCTATAACCGGATGGAAGTGGCACAAGCCGTGCCTAATGGGTTCACCTATTCGTTTGTCATTAGTGCTTGTGCTAGGTCTGGGTTGGTGACAGAGGGGCAACAGATACACGGGAAAGTTATCTCGAACGGATTTATTTCGAATTTGTATGTTCAGACGAATTTGGTTAATTTGTATGCACTTGATAGGGCCAGTGTTGGTGTTGGGACCGCGTGCCGTCTGTTTGATGAAATGTCCGAGAGAAATGTTGTGACGTGGAATTCATTAATAGCAGTTTATATTCGAAACAAAGAGATCGATATGGCATATGGGATTTTCAATGAGATGCCAGAGAGGAATGTTGTCTCCTGGACCACCATGATCGCGGGTTGTGCACAAAATGGGAGGAGTAAGCAAGCACTAATTTTGTTTAGTGAGATGAAGAAAGCTAACATAGAATTTGACCAGGTGGTGTTAGTTGCAGCACTATCAGCCTGTGCTGACCTAGGGGACCTGAAATTGGGGAGGTGGATTCACTCGTGTGTTTTTCGCTTTAGAAACCAACCAGTGCTAGTAACATTGAATAATGCACTCATACACATGTATGCCAGCTGCGGCGTGATTGAGGAAGCTTATAAAGTATTCCTTGAGATGCCTCGGAGAACATCTGTTTCTTGGACTAGCATGATCACGGCCTTTGCAAAGCAAGGACAAGGAAAAGAAGCCCTTAGTGTATTCCATCAGATGCAATGCTCTCCAGCCACTGAAGCAAGACCAGATGAGATAACCTTCATAGGGGTCTTGTGCGCCTGTAGCCACTCTGGTTTGGTTCACGAGGGATGGAACTTTTTCAAATGTATGAATCAGCTTTGGGGGATTGAACCAAGGATCGAACACTATGGGTGCATTGTTGATCTCTTGAGTCGTGCTGGGCTTTTAAATGAAGCATATGGGGTTGTTCAGATGATGCCCATGAAGCCGAATGACGCTATTTGGGGGGCCATACTTGGTGGTTGTAGAATTCACAAGAACGTGGAACTTGCTTCACATGTTGCTCAAAAGTTGGCTTTTGAGCTTGACCCAGACCGAGCTGCTGGATATCTTGTGCTTTTGTCGAATTTGTATGCTACTAATAAAAGGTGGCGAGATGTTTCAATTGTGAGACACATGATGGTTGAGATGGGCGTGAAGAAGCCGCCAGGAAGAAGTTGGGTCCAAATAGATGGGGTTATTCATGATTTTATGGCTGGTGATTGGACCCATATTCATGCATGTTCAATCTATGATGTGCTTGGAGAGGTCTCTGCACAAGCCAAATTTGAAGGATACGAGGCAGACATTTTAGAGGTGCTTTTGGACATTGACGAATAGAGGAGTTAAGTGATGTTGGTATTTGCTTCTGGTTCCATCTGCATTTAGACTACAAGGATTAATTGGTCTAGGAAGGATCTATTTATGAGATCTCCTCCAGTGTGCAATATTTATGTGATGGTTTGTTACATGTCGGGTTTGAGTCCTTGTTCGGAAAGGAGAGCCGCTTGCTCTCGGATTGTCAATGTTAAGGCGCCATGCGTCTGTTCTTTTTGGCTCTCTCAACTGGAAAAGTGGTTAATCCAGGAAATCTATGGGTACGACAGTACTAGAGAGCCATCCTCAGCTCTTGGAAGGTGGGCTATGATAGAATTGCCTTTGTTAATTAATGAGTCAGACTATACTTATGTATTCTTGTTAAGAGACATTTATACAATCTGTGTGCTCGTGTGTAATCCATAAACCTAGAAACAATGTAAGAACCCTTTGACAGCATGAACCTTTTCTAATAGCTAATATATGTATGCATAACACATGTATTTGTAATATGGAATCTAGGTTATTAGGAAGTTATTCCTGTATGTTGATGTGGTGTGAGTCATATTAGCTTCAGTTTTGTGCGGCAATCATAGCGCAGCACATACAGCTGCACAGCTAATGTCAGTAAAAGAAAGCGTTAGGAGGCCACTACCAAATATCTTGCAGTTCTCAAAAGTCGAACCCACGGAAAGCTCCTAGCGGCTAAATTAGAGAAACAGTTGAAGGCTTCTTTGCTCCTTCCTTATACTGAATGTTCTATGGTTATTAGAAGTAAGGAGCATTGATATTTACTGTCTTTCGTGAAGTTTGTTCATTTAAGTTTCTTTCTTGCTGTTGCTTTCATTCAGAAAATTAATACAAATTTCGATAGTACTGATGGAATACTGATATTTGTTGATTTTTAATGGTAACTTACACTGGTGCTCTATGAAGCGTGAGGTTGTGTCCCTTTCTTTTCTAATCTTTAGATGGTGCATTCGTCAGATTTGTAAATTACTAGTAAGTCATAAAAGGCTTGCATTATTTATTGTGCTACCAAATACTTAATTGTCATGTTCGGGATTGGACAATAACACATTAATATGTGATGAATCTAAATGTACCAGTTTTGAAATGCTCAAAAAAAGGAAAAAATGAGAAGGAATAAATTGTGATGTTTGCTTAGGATTCCTTCTGCTGAAATGATTATGTTGTTCACAAAACCCTCACATCCTTTCATCTACTTCGAATACCCTTGTTCTGTCATTCAAATTCTCACCATGTGTATCGTCAATACTAAGTCAGAAGTCTCTTCAGGTTTTTGCTAATCATGAAGATATGGCCGGAGCAATCTCTAGGTTGCATACTGTAGTCACCTCAATGCATGAAGAGATCAGCAAATGAAGACCACAAGGGCCCAAATGGTTTTCTTAACAACGGCGTGATTTGCAGCACTCAAAAGGCTCGGTTCCTTGAGTACATGATCCATAGTCAACCTCGTATTTGGGATGGATCCCTGGAATGAAGCCACAGTTAGCATCGGGGTATTGTAAAAAGGAAGGGTTCAAATTATTAAATCGGATCGTATGAAGACCGGACAAGGTTACGCAATCACTTTGTTCACTCTTACGAAGTCAGATGTCATATAATTCTACTTGGATATTAATTTTCATAACTGCGAAGGATAGACCTACTTCATGGATAGAAATGTGGTGATCGATCAAGTCCATGCTACAGGTGGACTTGTACTTGAGGATTATAATGACACCAGTGAAGAACCTATCATATTGACAAGACCAAGAGGTTAGCCCAGTCGTGGAGGTGCTCTCTCATGAGGTCTGACTCGGGGGTTCAAATCTTATTGCTGTGAATTGCAGTTTCTTTTTCCCTTATATTCATCTAATTAATTGTGAGAAAAGAGTAGAACATATATTTTGACATGAAGCATACTTATTTGATTTAGATGGTTTTTATTAATTTGCACTATTAAGTGATTTCTGAGAGACAGCACACTGGCTTGATTTTCTCATTGTGGTGGCTAAGGTGCGGCAGAGTTGTTCAGGCACAAGCAACGAGTAATACCTTGTGTGAGTTACTCAATTGACTATTTGGCTTTGGGATGGGCTTTTTCACTTGGTTGGAATCGGAATGTGCAGTCAGGCAACAGATATAATTTGCTTATTTTGTGCCTATAATTCTGTGGACAGGGTTGTGGATTCTGCCTTCTTTGTCATGCCGGTAATGCGTCGTTAGGTTCATATTCAAGTTATGTACAATGTGACTATCCCTTTTTTTTTTCTTTTTATAACTGAGGTATCTGGCCGGCGTCAGAATTACCCAAAATTTAATGCCGGTTAGTTCTCGGAGCCCTGAAGATAATGACCAGGCATCACATTTAGTGCCCCCAAATGATTAGAGTTCTTGTAAGATTCGACCTCGTAATCTTAGAAGGGTAAGCTCTTTAGTCACACTCTCTCCTTCCATTGAACCAATCCCTTAGGATTACAATGTAATTATCCTTACTTGGGTCTTGCAGTGTAATAAAGGGGCCCTTATAGATATTATTATTGTGGTTTGAATTATTCATGTTATAAAGTTCATCGAGCACTAGTTATTTGTTGTTAAAATTAACTTGATCAGATATTGGTAGTCTCATGGTTGAACAACGTGTTTTTAAAAAATGGATAGATAATATGATGCAGAAAATGAACGATAAAGATAAATATTTTCTTGATTATGTGGTCATAAATGCCTCACTAATCTAATATTTTGTGCCAATAAAGTATTTATCGAATTTAGTAAAATAGACGGACAATTTCAATCGTCGTAATGATACGTTAGAGTTCTATCGAACTGTGGTACAATCCTGTAATGCATTTGATGAACCGCAAAGGATCTCAGTCCGCATGACAAATTGTTTCTGAGAATTGATTTCTTTAACTTCTGCTCAAAATTTTACGAGGCTACTTGGTATCGATTTTATTTCCTACTTTTAATTCTCATTTTGCAGAAATCTCAGAAAACTTATTTATTGGAGAGTTTTCAAATAACTTTTTGGAAAAATAGTAAAATATGGAAGCAATCGGTGGAGTTTTTATTCAAAATCACTTTTTGAAAAGATTTTAAGGTCTTGGAAAATACTTAAGATGTTAATACTATTTTTTGAACCACAAAATGAACTCAATAGGTGTTTTCACTATATGAAATTAAAATTATTTTGTTTACGAGAACACCAAAAACAAAGAAAAAAAATTAAAACTTCTCTTACCCCTGCTAATGATGATTCAGAATACGTTCAGCCTCTCTTACGTTTTCTATTACTTTACCTCTTCAAATTTGTTCCAAACTTAGCAAGGCAAGATTCTCTCAATATTCCAAACTTACACTTGGAGACTTTCATTTTCTAAGTCCTAATATATATGTTATTTATATGAAAAAATTAAGTTAATCCGTTAGTTATTTAAAAATTTGTATTTGTTTTAAGAATAATTGACCGTCTCACTATTTTTTACTCTTAAACTAATTAAGACCTGCAAAATAAATCGTCTGTATTGTTACATAAAATCCTTGCGAGTTTAGTTTTACACCACAAGATGATTACATGAGCAATCCTCACATACTTTTTTAGACAGACAAACAAACAAGATATTTGTCTGTTAGGTGGTATCGTGCCGAAAGCTCAAGAGATTTATTGGAATTTTGTGCAAAGTGAATATAAAGAATATTTTGACGTTGTCATCACTAGCTATGAGCATTTATCATTTATATTCGGTTTCAAACTATTTTATAAGGTATTAGGTATTAAAATTTGGATATTTATAGACAAAAAATAAAAATAAAAATACTTTTCCTTATCTGTTGTTTATACTCCAGTTACGGGAAAAAAAAATGAAAGATTGATTTCGCTTTGCTAAGTAAAAATATGGAATTTCATAGTTCGATGCGGGTTCCAACACCGGATTCTAGTATTCGGGTAACTAGGTTTTTTTTTCTATATGCTTAAAAGAAGAAGACTTTAATTACTCTAGACGAAGAAAATATAATGTTATTTGTTAGATAACATGTCACATAAAAATGCGCGTTTGGTGAAATGATAATTTTAAAATTAGTATAGCAAAAGGACTTTCAGGTATAATTTAATAAATTAATTCTATTACAAATTTTTTACTTTAAATTGTTGGTCGGGAGACTTTAAAAAAAATACTGTAATACATAATAAGATACTATTTATCTTAACTCGATTATTTTTAAGCACGTTTTGTTTCTATTTAATTTTTTTCGTATTTATTGTTTTGATTTTTAATTTTTATTGATTATTAATCCGTTTCGATAAAAAGAATTTAAAAGTATGAAATTATATCTAAAAAATAAAAATGACGAATAAGTACAAAAATACTATATTTTTGAATTATTTTTGTTTTTTAATTTTTAAAATTTTGTTAATTATTTATAATTTTTTGAAGAATCTAGATGAATTAATAATTTAGAAAAATTAATAAAAAATAAAAAAAAAACTTTTTATAAAAATTCAAAGAAAAAAAAAATTAAGTCAGGCTCAAGCTTTCTTCTTATTGCGAGTGCATCACAGGGCACGTTTGGTCTTGCGTGTGTATCACTATCATCTCCATTTCCTCCATCTCCAAGCAACCGCCAAACCCAAATCTTCTCTTCTTTTATCTTCTGTATATAATAATTACTCGAGCCGTTGGATGAAAATGATCCCCGCCATTCAGCATGCCATGACGGACAGCAGTCAAATCCACTGGTCTTCTTTCTTATATCTATAGATATAGATTGCATATACACACACACATACGCATCAGAATTCGATTTGTATAAACACTCTCTCTCTCTCTCTTCCGAATTGGACTTTACCATGGTTGTTTCTGGTGGTGATAGGACGGAGATAGCGTTCTTCGACGTTGAGACAACCATCCCGACTCGACCCGGACAGGGCTACGCTCTCCTCGAATTCGGAGCCATCCTGGTTTGCCCCAGGAAGCTCGTTGAGGTCGAGAGCTACTCCACCCTGGTCCGACCCGCCGACCTTTCCCTCATCACCGCCCTCTCCGTTCGCTGCAATGGAATTACCAAGGGTGATGTCGTTTCCGCTCCCACCTTCTCTGAAATCGCCGATAAGGTCTACGACATTCTCCACGGTCTGCCCCCTCCTCCCTCCTCCCCCCTCCCCCCCCTCTCTCTCTCTCTCTACATCTCTCTGTTTATATATGTGTACATGTACGTATATTTGTTTTGGGGTTTTCTGGGTTTTTATGATCTGCGTTTTGACTGGTGTTTTAGTTGGATATCTCTTCTTGGGTTTTCTGGAATTTTGTGATTAGGTTTTGATGGGGTGTATAGGGTTGTGTTTTCTTGGATACTTACCATGTATTTGTGTCGTGGGGGTTTTGTTGGGATTTGGGATTTGGTTTTGATTGTCTTTTGGTGGTAAATATAGGGAGGATATGGGCGGGTCATAATATACTGAGGTTTGATTGTACTCGGATTCGGGAGGCATTTGCGGAGATTAATCGGCCGCCACCAGAGCCTAAGGGGACGATTGATTCATTGGCTATATTGACACACAGGTTTGGGAGGAGAGCTGGAGACATGAAGGTATAATTCTCTATCTAAACCGTCATTTGTGCATTTTTATGGTGACTTCCTTATTAGTATTGAAATTATACATAAATATTGTAGCATCTAAACTAACATTTGTGCATTTTTATACGATGACTTTGTTGTTGGTATTGAAACTTTATGAACATTGCTACGATATATAGACATATGAGAGTATGAGACAAATCGTATATTTAAATGTCACCGACTCACCGCTTGGTTTTATCTTCATGAGTGGCTCCCTATTTGGATAAGATTTTGTGAACTGATGAATCATATTCCACCATGTATGCGGTGAATTTGAATGGTGATAAAAGGCGGTGATGTAGAACAGCCATCTAAAAATGAAAATTGGGTTATGAATTATTTCTGAATAACGAGATGTGAATTTGCCAATTGAAGAATTCAGGAAACTGTTTTCTGTGCATATGAGTCTTTTATTTTCTTCGAATGATCAAGTTAGCGTTATCTATTGCCTTTCACTTAACTCCATTCATGTTTCTATACGTTGGGTTTTGCACTTTTGTTTGGGAAATTGGGACACCGCTCCATATTTTCGATTTTTGTTTTTTTTATTCGTATTGCTTTCTGAAGTGATGTCGTCCTCATATATCTGTTAGTATACAAGTCTAAGTTAAATTCCCATGCAGCTGTCATTGTTATTTGGGATATATTTGATACCAATTCATTGATCAGTCTGTAGTTTGCCATTCTGGACTTCTTCATTATAGAATGTGAACCAGTACGACAATCTTTTAGTAACCGAGGACAGAACCAAGATTCCTTATTTGAGGGGTGTAGTGTGACCAACAGGTTTTCAAGAGAGACGTGGTATCAAAAATATGGAAAGCGTTCTCCTATTTTGAAGAGTAATGTTTGAAAATATTTGATTTTGTGGGCATATCAGTGAACAATGGCCACATCGGCTCATTACCACGGTTGCTTAACGGACGAAAATATTACATAATGCCAATACGAGTGCGATTTCCAATCACACCGCTATGTCGGCCCTATTGGGACTTGGTGCCCACCAATACCACTACGTAACGGCCGATTCCGCTATTTAACACCGATATTTTAAACCATTGGTTAGATCAATGGCACCAGCATATACACACTATAATACACACACACATATATGTGTGTGTATTTATTTATGCGAGGGGCCGTGCTAATTACGATATATGATATCCATCCCTTCAAAGAAGGGCTTTAGAGAGCCATCTGCATAATATGTTAATTACTAAAACTCTTCAGCGAATTTCAGAAAGACTCTGATTTAGATTTCATATAGTTTGAGGAAAAGCTAGGGTGGGAACTTTTTGTTTGGAATTTTTCTGAAGGAATGAAAGGAAGGTTGGCTAATGACCTGGTGAGTCATGTTTTTAATCTTTCATGTTTTGGGAATTTGTGCGGTCATTTCGGGATATATACAAAAGGTTGGCTAATGATTTGGTGTGTCATGTTTTCAATCATTCATGTTTCAGGAATTTGTGTGCCCATTTTGGGATGCATACAGCTCATTCTGAACCTGTTCTAATCTTCTCCAGTTTCATTTTTTGCTCAACCAAGGGTTAGATTTAGGGCCTAGTCTCTGTCAAGAGGGACTTTAGTGCACTAGTCAATGTTTTTTCTCCTGTGTGGTAACGATCAGATTTTAGAACCAAACACAGAAAAACAGATAACAAGATAATCTGAGGGACGTAGTCCCACACAGAGGCAGCTAAGCCCCCAGTCTCATTCAGAAAACCCAAAAAAGAAAAAACAAACATATACAAAGGGGAGAACTCCCTTTGTAATGCCCGTTTTATCTAAAATCCAAATAGTGACATTCCATTAGCACAAAGCATTTGAGTTTTGAAGGAGCTGGAAAAATTCTTTTTAGGAATTGTTTCTTTCACTTACATTCTCTTCAATGCATGAATCATGCTCTGCACATTTTTGCTGGTCTGTCAAATATCCTGGCATTTCTCCCCGTGACTGCTGGTAGACCTGTTGCTTCTATAGAGAGCTTTGACAACCTAGTTTTAAATGTATCCCCTTCTATTGAGCCACAGCCCATCCCAATTCAGTATACCAAGTGCAAGGCTGTCTTTCAATCATACATATATTTAAAATGTAGCTCCACGTCTCCTTTGAGAAACAATATTTCAAGAAACAAGTGTTGCTGAGTCTAGCCTACTGACACAACACCAGGCTGCATCAATGTCCATACCCCATATTCTAAGTCTATCCTTAGTGGTCAGCTTTCCCAAACAACATAACCAGCCAATCAGCTTTCCAACAAGATTTGGTGGCATACTGCCCATTTGAAGAGGGGAGCCACACAACTTCTCTTCTCTATCAGTGCGTGCCAAGCTATCAGTGTGTGCGAAGAAGTTATCTGGGGTGTTTGCTAGGATCTGTTGGGTTATTCTACTCCTTCATCTGCTATTGGATATAATGGAATTCACTTTGCATTGGCAGCCCTGCTTCTGTTTTACTCCACTTCTCCACTTTGTACATGGGACCCATTGGGTGCCTATGGTCCAACCAAATGTAGGTATTCTGCCAGTCCCAATTACATATTTAACCATTCACTGACCTATTCTTTCAGATTCAGAATTTTTCTCATGGTCTAGGGCGTAGTAGCAGGAACCTCCTGTCGGGGTGGTGAATCCGACTCAAAGCTTTGCGCCTGTGCTTACATGCCAGACTCTGCCGGAACCTCGTTCCTGTATAGAAAGGAGCTTGCTCCCAAATTTGATAGAACCTCTTAAGCATATAAAGCCCAAAGAGAGATAGGTAAAAGATATCAAGCAAGAGAAAATACGAAGTGATGATAAGATATTAGAAAAATATTTATTTAAAAATTTGTCGAGTACTTAGTTTAAACACAATGCTTGCTTATATTTGCTAAAACAATATTTGCAAGACAGACGAATTACGATTTACGGTAACTGCTTATATTATATATTTCTTTGCAAACGCTCCCGTAGCGCTCCCATATGAGGAGCTTTTATGATCCACCGCTCCCACTCTTGCCCCTGTTTCGTACAACTAAGGTCAAGGATAAGTCACTTAAAACTTTCAGATGCCAGAACTTCTGATCCATTATGATGCAACTATGGATCCATTTTACCCATAAGTGTTTTCCTTCTTGTACATAGCCCAGAGATGCCTCAACATTATGGCCTCGTTCCATTCTTCCAATGGTTTAAGGCCTAAGGCACCTTCATTCTTGCAGGTCGACTTGACGTTCTCTCCTTTGTTTTTTGAATCTACTCCAGGTCATCAGAAGGCCCTTAGCATGGCATCAATTTCTGTGATAATTCTGCGTGGTAGTATAGAAAGAGTACACCAATGATTTTGCATAAACAACACATTGTATCAGTAGAGCTCTTCCCCAAATGATAGAAGCCTGTTTGACCAGTTCAGAGTTCTCTGTTTAACCTTTAACTGCACACAATCGTCAGTCCTCCAGTCTGTTCCAGTCAATGTTTCCACTGTTTCTTTTCTTCTATGTTTTTCTAAATGGTTTTGTCCGTCGGTAATCCATGAGTCACTGTTTATGGCAATTTGACTTCTTGGACTTGTTCAGATACGCTGGATTATGCCAGTGGGATAGTATGTACATTTGGTTGGTTTGAACTTTTGAATGCTGATGCAACCATATTCTTGTGTACAGATGGCCACACTTGCAGCTTACTTTGGGCTTGGGCAGCAAACACATAGGTAATGACAAAATGTGCATTCTCTCCTGCTTAAGAATACTTTTTCACCATCTTCTCTTTAACCATGGTTAACATTGCAATTCATTGAAACTTCAAATAATGTATGGCCTATGCTGTATTCTTCTTTTTCTTTGCAATATTCTTCTTCTTCTTCTTCTGCAATATTCTTTTATGTTTCGATGGATGGATGTTAAATATTTTAGATCTCAAGAGTCCAGTCACAGGTTCAAGTGTTCAAATTGTGACTTGTCTTTTATTTGTAAAACGTCTAAATTCTGCTAAAATTGTCTAATTCAAAGCCCTCATCTGTTGAAGTTTTTTTTTTTTTTCCCTTATGGAAAATATCTAAAGGTTCGAGTTCTTCTTGAAACATCCTTCTTATTCTCTTAAAAATATGTGCTTCTATTGGAATTTCAAAGTCTCCAACGGCTGTGCCTGCGTGATGCCGCTTATGCTTCAGCAGTGTCTAGCGATTACAGGATTTTCAAGCATGCATTTTAGAGACCTAAGAATTGAACACAAAAGATGCACCAAACAATCTTTGCCCAGAGGAATTGTGAACCTGTAAAAAATGATAGTTTCTTACTCCTGTCAAGTCTTGGCATTAAGGTCTGATGTTTCTACCGTGTCATGATTTCGCAGGAGTTTAGATGATGTTCGGATGAATCTTGAAGTTCTCAAGTACTGTGCAACAGTTCTATTCTTGGTAAATATTTACCTCTTCAAGTTTAAAGTTCCTTTTAGATGAAGGAAGCATCGTCACGCTTAGCCTGCATTTAATTTGGCATGCTTTATCACCGAATTAGACATAGTTTGTCACGCCTACTAAAATATATATGGTCTGAGCCCCTTGTTTGCAGGAGATTTGCTTGTTATGTTTGTTAGGTAACATAGATCATATAACTAGAACATTGGTCCAGAGGCAGATGCAAGTAGGGGCTTGTGGGGCCATGGGCCCTGACTGAATTTTTTAGAAATACCCTGAAACCCCCATAGGATTATGAGAGTGTCCACTCTCCTTTTATGAAATTACACTCCTATTTATCACAAGGCGGAGTTACAAATCTAGCCATCTAAAAATGTTATTGAAGTGAACTAAAAAAATAAGATTGTTTTAGTAAGCTCCCCTAAAAATGGGGGAAAAAAGCCAGTGCAAAGTGGTGTGTGAATTTCATTACCCTTGTGAGAAAAGAACCATTGCCATTAATATGTGCCCCTTTGTAAATCCCTGAATATGCCATTGGTTAGATTTCCATTTGTCACTGTTCATGGAGCTGCATTAACAATCTGCTTTACATGCAGGAATCAAGCCTCCCAGACGTATTAACGGCAGACAGTTGGGTTTCTCCAAATGCTACTGCAAGAAGTTGGAGTAATGGGTCAGCTTCTCGTGATGGGAAGATCGTGAGCGCAACAGATACATCCTCATCAAGTATCAAGATTGAAACTCATGATATATCATCTCCCACAAATCAAAAAAGAGAGGGAACCCTTCCTGTACCATCTCTAATCACTCCCAACACGGGGGAAGAGGCTCGTCCAGACCCTTTTAACATGGGCCCACTTAGCATTGAAGTGGAGAGACAAACTCTTCAATCAGATTACAACATGGATGAAGAATCCAGTTCGGAGTCTCCTGAGTCTTCAACAAATGCAGCAGCTGAATCTGAGGGCTCCAGTGGGTATCCAGCCTTCCTAGGGCCTGATGAAGTTAATATAACTTCTATCAATGTGTCATTTGCCCCATTTTATCGCGGAATTCAAAGAATGCAAATAATGCACAGAGATGTTTTGCTGCAGTTGTACTGTACTGCCTTGAAAGTGCGCTTCGGAGTAAGTACAAAATTCGTTGATTCTGCTGGGCGGCCACGGTTGAGTTTTGTTGTGGACGCAACTCCAAATCTTTGTCGGGTTTTGGATGCATGTGATAATCTTGCGCAGAGGTTGTCTGTAGATTCTGGTAGCAGTTCTGAGTGGAGGCCTATGGTGGCCAGAAAGGGTGGCTTCGTGAACTCACCTACTGTCAGATTGCAGTAAGTCTCTCTCTCTCTGTCTATCTATCTATCTGTGTGCGCGTGCGTGTGCAACCGTAGATAAATGTATACTTGGACTAGCCAGTGGCATAGCTATGTCTTTTATTCGGTGATGTCATAAAACAAGTCATCATATCATTTTCTAAGTGCTATATATATTCACACCAACTTTCACTTGAAATTGGGTAATTCAGTTTATTTCCAATGTCATAATGGAAAGTAGTTTGTCATGTTACTGCACCGTACGTTTGGTTTTTTTAGGTGGACCCCACCATATACGGTTTCTCTACAAATTTCATTGGTGTCATTTGGTAGAAATTCCCCCAAATGGTTATATAATATTATAAATTGTCCCCAAAAAATGCAGATTCCAGCCTAGTCAAGTGAGTGTAGCTACGCCCTTGGAACTAACTGGCTCAAATGTTAATTAGCAGCTTTATTTTGCCATACCACATTTTCCAAAATATGGTTAGCAATTTTTCTTACAGTAGTATGATACTGCATGCTTTACAAATTGGAAGGGAGAATAGAGGACTTGATGAATCCTTGAGTATTTTTGTTTCAAAGTTGATTTGATGCTTTCCTTATATACACAAAAAGGAGTACTTTTTCATGCTTAATCTTGTGTCTTGCAAAGATAGGAAATTTTTTGGTCAATTTTGGAATCTCGCAGTAATTCAAGGTGGAAACAGAACAATGATCACATCCTTGGTGCTTCTGTCTATTGTATTCACAACAAATGAATGCTGCGGGCTAATTTCAACTCTAGTATGTCCCGTTTTTACTGATATATGAACATTCGATTTTGCAATTTCTGCAGCATACCAACTGTAGCAAATGGGAGTGTTTCCACATGGCTAACAGGGATATATGATAAAGGATTATCGGCCACCCCACAGCGGCTGGTGTTCAGTAGATTCGACATTTCTGAACTGGATGCATTGTTCACTCCAGGAACTTCTGTGGATGCATACTTCTCTTTGGACCCTTATGACTATCAGCAGAGTGCCGGTATTCGATTAGTGGCGAAAAAGTTAATTAGACATTCTAAGTGACAGATGCAAACTTCTTGTTGGATAAATAGCGAAATTGTTGATTATACTTCTAAGTGATGGGTCATTTCCCATTCAAACTTGCAATAAATTGATTGTCAGGAATTTGTATTTCATAGTTGTAAGGTTTAAACAGAATAGAGATGGACACTGTTAAGTGGCGTCAAGTAATTGAATTTACCATTTGTTTTATTCACGTAATTGGCTGTTTGAAGATTAATTTGTGATGAAGGGCAGGGACAGGACACGCAATTATTCCAACAAATTGATGAAGATTATTTGGTGGGATTACAATGTATTCTAACAAATTTTTTCTGTAAGGACCCATATTTTTAATTTCATAATGAAATGATTTTTGTAATTTAAAAATCTTTTATAAAGAATTTCTCATACTTAAATTCGTTTCCGAATAGTTGCTTTGGGTATTTAAAATTATTTTTGCGTATTTAAATTATGTACGCCTAAACGTGTATATTATTGTACATTCATGTATATACTTAGGACATATATACTCGCGTAATTGTATATCTTATACTTATATACATATACATGTACGCATCATACAAATATAGTGTACACATACAGTGTATATTTCTCATCTCTACCTACATACTATATATGCATACTGTACAACTTGCCATGGCCATCACCACACCATAGCATTCTCTACCTCCTCCATCTTTCAACCTCACCAAATGTTTTCCCCCATCTTCATCATCAGCATATCCCAACTGGTCTTTTTCTCCCACCTGCTTCTTCTTCTTTCCACCCTAATCTCCTGCTTCACTCTATCTCTAACCACCCCCTTTCACCTCTCCCTTCAGCAGTCTCCCCTCACTCCCTCACTTTTGCTGCCCTTTCCTGTCATTTCAATCCCAAACCAACACTTCACTTCCCGCTATAAATGGAAACCTTCCAGTCTCCCATCTCCTCTACAAAATTCAAGTGTTACTAGTGTTAGAAAGAGTTTGAGGACCTGCCCTTGTGGGTTGGGTGTGTGAGAGAGAGAGAGAGAGAGAGAGAGAGAGAGAGAGGCCAGGAGAGGGAGGGAGCGAGGGCAAGGGCGAGGGAGAGGGAGAGGGAGAGGGAGAGAGAGCAAGAGCGAGCCCACTTGGAGAAGCCAATTCGAATCCAGTTTACCTCAATCGAGCTTCCAATCTTCAATTACAAGGTAAACTAATCTATTCCCGACCTTGATTCATGTTTATGGACCATTCCTTAAGCTTCATGAAGCTCATTGAGGTAGAAATTCAGTTGGAGAAGTTGACCTTCAACCGATTGAAATTTGTAAAGTTTTGGAATACCAACATAAGTTTTACCTTTCATTGTAATCATTATATAAGTACAATTAGGAACATAATTAAACTACGATCCTCTAACGCTAAGCTAATTACTAATTACTAATTGCACAATTAATTTATATATGAGCTCATATCTTAACACTTCCCTCAAGTTGGTGCGAAGCTATTAATCAAGTCTAACTTAGACACAATGGGATGAAACGTCTTGCTGCCAAGGCCTTTTGTGAATATATCCGCTAGTTGATCTTCAGACTGTACAAAAGGCATGCATATCAAACCTTCGCTCAGCTTCTCTTTGATGAAGTGCCTGTCAATTTCTATATGTTTCATTCTGTCATGTTAAACAAGATTATGAGCAATGTTTATGGCAGTTTTATTGTCACAGTAGAGTTTCATCGGACCATTATCTCCAATCCCCAAATCCTGTAGTAAGGTGTGAAGCCACAAAAGCTCGCAAGCACCATGAGCCATAGCTCTATACTCGGTTTCTGCGCTGGATCGAGCAACCACTGATTGCTTCTTACTTCGCCAAGTCACCAAATTTCCCCCAATGAAAGCACAATAGCCAAATGTAGAGCGTCTGTCATCTACGGATCTTGCCCAGTCCGCATCGGTAAATATCTCCAGACGCAAATGACCATGGCTAGAGAACAAAATATCCTTTCCTGGAGTTGACTTGAGATATCGCAAGATGCGATAAACAACATCCATATGTGCGGTACATGGATCATGCATAAACTGACTAATAACCCCCACAACATATGAAATATCCGGTCTAATGTGAGCTAAATAAATCAGATGACTCACAAGTCTTTGATATCTGTCTTTATCAGTACGTTCCCCCGTATCGCCACTAAGATGGTGATTAGCCTCAATAGGGAAATCTGCAGGTTTACAACTTAGCATACCTGTTTTCTCCAACAAATCAAGAATGTACTTCCGTTGAGAGATAAAAATACCTTTGTCAGATCGCGCCACTTCCATCCCAAGAAAGTATTTCATTGATCCTAGATCATTGATCTCGACTTTTTGAGCCAGTTGAGCTTTAAGGTTAGAAATCTTATCCACGTCATTGCCTGCCATTATCATATCATCAACATAAACAATAAGGATAGCAACCTTGCCACCACTTCCTTTGATATACATAGTATGATCAGCATGACTCTGCCGATATCCAAATCTCAACATAGCCTTCGACAACCTGTCAAACCAAGCTCTTGGTGATTGCTTCAAACCATACAAGGCCTTCCTCAATCTACACACCTTTCCTTCACTTGCAGTTGAGGAAAATCCCGGCGGTATCGCCATATAGACTTCCTCTTCTAGATCACCATGGAGGAAAGTATTTTTCACGTCAAACTGTTGAAGGGGCTAATTTAAATTCGCAGCACAAGAGAGTACGGCCTGAACATAATTCATCTTTACTACTGGAGCAAAGGTTTCTTCATAGTCAATCCCATAGGTTTGAGTGAAACCCTTAGCAACCAGTCTTGCCTTGTATTTGTCAACTGTCCCATCGGCATTCTGTTTAATAGTGAACACCCATTTGCAGCCTACTGGTTTCTTTCTTCTTGGAGGAGATACTAACTCCCAAGTGCCATTTTTTTTCAAGCTGTCATCTCCTCTACCATAGCTTCCTTCCACTTAGGTATCGTAATTGCATCCTGTCAATCCCGTGGAATAGATATAGAAGAAAGAGAGGAAACAAAAGCATGATAAGAGACAAACTAAGAAATGTGATGTTAGGTACACTGTTTAACACCCTTTCGGAGAGCACTAGGAATATTGAGATCACTTGACTCAAGAGAAGATGGTTCAAAAAAAGATTCATTACCTGATAAATCAGCGGTAGGGTCTGGAATTGGAACTGGTAGTGGTGATTGGCAAGATGGCACCACACATGAGGTTTTGCTTTTTCGCTTATATGTCTGCAATACAGCTGGCTTAGCAAGCTGTTGTTCATGTCCAACCTGTTCACCAGTGTCTTTGCCTGCCCTGTCAACAGATATAGGTTCCTCTCTGTCAATGGTGAGCATCACCTTCTCCCCTCACTAGGAAATGGTAAAAACATCTTTTCCTCCCTAGTAGATGGTGACTCCCCCTGAAGAGATGGGGTGGTAGGAGAGTAAAATGACTCGATCTCCCAAAAAGTAACATCCATAGAGACAAAAAACTTCCGAGAGTGAGGATCGTAACACTTATATCCCTTCTGGGGGGGAGGAGTACCCAACAAAGATACACTTATAAGCTTTAGGACCCAACTTGCCACCCACGGGATGAGAAGCATGGACAAAGCAAACATAACCAAAGACTTTCGGGGAAAGAGAAGAGACGAGACACGCGTGAGGAAGACACGCAATAGGGGTTTTGAAGTGGAGAACACTGGAAGGCAGACGGTTGATAAGATAAGCCGCGGTCAAAATCGCTTCGCCCCAAAAATATTTAGGAAGATGCATGGTGAGTAGAAGGGAGCGAGTAACTTCAGCAAGATGACGATTTTTACGTTCGGTAATTTTATTTTGTTGTGGGGTGTCAACACAAGTCGTCTGAAAGAGAATGCCATGTGCATCCAAATAGGCCCGAAAGGCCTAGTCAACATATTCGTTGCCATTATCACTATGAAGAATTTTAATATAGGTTTCAAATTGTGTGTACACCATCCGATGAAACGATGTAAAATAAGAAAAGACCTCACTTTTGGGTTTGAGGAGATACACCCAAGTCACACGAGAATAACAATTAATAAACGTGACAAGTCAACGAAAACCTTTAAGAGAGGTAACAGGAAAAGGGCCCCAAACATCAGAGTGAATAACCATAAAAGGAGCACTATTTCTTTTATTAATAGGAGTATAAAAAGAGCGTGTATGTTTTCCAAGTTCACAAGTTTCACAAAAAAATTGACTCCTAGGACAAGACTTAGTTAAATGGGAAAAAAGTTTTTCTAAAATGCCAAAAAAAGGATGACCCAATCTCCGGTGCCACTGATGCAGTAAAGAAAGATTAGAACTACTATCTGCGTGTAAGGTCTGGCCATAGGACAAAGGCGGCGGAGGTGCAGATTCCAAGAAATAGAGACCATCATGTGCTTTACCACTGCCAATCACCTTCCCCGTATCTAGTTCCTGAAAAATACAATGAGAAGGAAAGAATATCACAGAACAATTGGCAGAACGGATAAAACTACTGACAGAAAATAGAATAGTAGCAAAATTAGGAATATGCATAACCGAAGAAAGATAAATAGTAGGAGAATAGCGAATAAAGCCCTTCCCTGAAATAGCAAAGAGAGATCCATCGACTATTCGGACCTTATCCTTACCAGAACAAGTAGAGTAAGAGTAAAAAACAGACGAACAACTTGTCATATGGTCGGATGCACCGGAGTCGATAATCCAAGAAATACCAAAAGAGGCAGTAAAAGCACTAACTGAGATATCTGTGTGAGCATACTGAGTGGAAGGAGAAACCGTGGAAGTAGAAACAGGAGTAGATGGAGAATCAACCCGAGCCATAAGGCGCCTGAGAGCTTGCATCTCCCCCTGAGAAAAATCACTAGTAAGATCACCACCGGAATGTACCCTAAAGTCAACAAAAGGAGAAACAGTAGACTCTGAGACGTGAGCCTGAGAACGCGCAGAACCACGACCATGACCACCACGGCCACCGCCCTTGCCACGAGGAGGACGACCATGTAATTTCTAACAAAAATCTCTAGTGTGTCCGGTATTGTCGCTGTAATCACACCGAAGAGGGGCACGATCAGTAACACCACCGCTAGCACTAGAATGACCACTCGGTGGGGGAGTGGCCACTAAGGCAGAACGAGTAGTAGCAGTACGTAACATAGCAACTCGACGACTTTCCTCCTGCTGAACAATAGCATATGCCTCACCCAAGGATAGAAACGGAACACGATCCAACACTTGCATCCTAATCTGATCATATTCCATATCAAGACTCGCCAGAAAATTATAAACACGTTCTTTTTGCAGTCGCTGGATCCATTTAGTAGCATCCTCAGTGCATATAGTCTGAAATTCCTGATAATGATCAAACTCCTGCCAAGCACAACTCAAATTGGCATAATACTTAGCGACCGACCGATGATGTTGGACCAATGTACGAAGTTTCTTTCTCAACTCAAAGCACTGAGCATCATTCCTCTGTTGAGAATATGTACAGGATGCAGTAGTCCAAATCGCATACGGGGTCTCAAGTAGCAGGAAGGTATGGCGAATATCAGCCTTCATGGAGTTAAGCAGCCAAGTCATAACTAACGATTGCTGAGACTTAAACCATTTTAGTTCAGCAGGATCTGTTGGTTTAGGAACCGGACCATCAATAAATTCAGATATCCCTCGGGCTTCAATGGCCAAGGTAAACGTGCAAGACCAAATCAAATAGTTAGTACCTTCCAATTTAATAGGGCAAATATCCAAAGTAGTGTTATCAAGAGGCTTGATTCGAATCGCCTCATCTTTCGGAGTACTGACACCACCAATAAGTTTTAGATCAGCAGCCATAGGTTAGAAACCAAGTAATATATCCAAAATAATGCAGTGAGTGCCAAATAACCAACGAAGACCCTAGCAAATATCACATATTAGAGAGCACAAGGAGAGCACAGATCAAATACCACAGATCAGCAGGTGGCGCCGGAAAGGACGGTGGCGGCTGGCGACAGCAACCTGCGGTAGCCAACTGACAATGGGTAGAGAGAGAGAAAGAGGGGGGGCCACAGATTGAGGCCTGGAGAAGTAAAAGTGTCGCTGATGCGCCGACCAAATCAGTATTTTAATTGAGTAAAACTGATCTTT